>JAHPZR010050800.1:0-7500 GCA_019787425.1 Platygyra sinensis | reverse complement strand
GAATTCCGTCGGTAGCAAGGCCAAAACATATCTCCCATGGCATACGATTCTATGAAAGCATTATATTTGTTCATCTTTGAGAGTTTTGTGAAAAAAACTCTCAAGAGAAGCATTTAAAGCTGACAAAAACTCGCTCTCTTCGCTCGCCTCATCAGTCCCCATCATCTCGCGGCATTTCTTTGACCGGAAATCCCACTGCCACACAGGTAACCAATCATGGCTTAGTTCTATAATTACCTTTTGTTTCTTGACCAATCAGAGAAAAGTCCAGATTCTGGACTAGCAACAGACAAATATTCAAGTAATTGTATCAGGCGTACCTTCCCGCCGCGAAAAAGAAAGGACGCCTGATCGCAGGTTAGGCCCGTTTCAAACGCCGTGCTAAACTCGTGCCGAACTAAATTCAATTTGGCTCGACTGTAGCACGACATTGGCACGACTTGGTTTCAAACGTCGAGCCATGGTCAAGCTTAATTCACTCACTGGGAATTCACTGGGCATTTAGAAAAGAGACGATATTACGAACCAGCGGTCCAACGGATAAATCCAAAATGATAATTTTAGTTATTTACTCATTTAGTTCGGCACGGCAATAGCACGCCGTTTGAAACCATGCCGTGCCAAAGTCGGGTAGCACGACAGAGCTTGCCGTGCTACACGGCAGAGTCGAACCGAATTCTTAAATGGTTTCAAACGCCGTGCTACAGCCGCGCCAAAGTCGAACTTAAATAATGAATTGAGTTCGGCACGACTTAAGCACGGCGTTTGAAACGGGCCTAAGGTCTCAAATTAGAACGGAAATAAGAGACTCATTGCTAAATAACTGAATCTTCATTGTAATTATAGTTCCTTTTGTGATCAGCCAAACACAGCAACAGCTCCACGAATGTAGCTTTGGATATTAGTTTATCCCTCCTCGTGATGTTTGTGATATTCGACCTTACACAACTGCCATTTGTTACCAACGGCAGTGTGCCACGAACGAGTGTTAAGTCCAAACCAGAAGCTTATCAGGCTTCTGTTCAAACTCATACCGTACCGTACAGGTCACATCACAGCGTGGCCGAATAAAACATGATAACTAGCCACTAATCACCTCCATCGATGTTAATGAAGGGCTTTCGATAGCTTTCGAAACGCCACCAAATGCAATCCGACTAGCTGCCGTATAGATTCGATGAAATGCATCGAATTCCGTCCGCCAAGACGGCGTATTAAGAAACTGTTCATTGTTTCACTTACCTTCAATGGATCTCCAGGCCAGCCACGGACAAGCAAGGAAATAAGCTATGTAAAGACTTATATGCGGCATTGTGAGTATTCAGCGTGAAACAAGCGAAGCGTATACCTTGTGTTGCTATATCATCAAAATACTGAACTGGAATAACCTACAGAATAGCTCGCTTGTCCTCGACCAAGCCTCGAGCTACTCATAAAGCGGAAAAAAGAAAAAAAACGCGCCTTGTTCAATGGGTGGCCTGGAGGCAATACATATATTAACATATTATGCTATTATTACAGTATATATACTGTAACATTTTAAGGTGGCCGAACACAGTTTTGGCGCGCGCTCTTGCTAACGCGATTCAGCGCGCGCACAAGTATTGCATAAAAACAAACGTGGCATAAATAGAGCGATCATTTTTATTTGCTCAATGTCTGCGCTCTCTGTACTATTTTTTTCTTCACAAATGAACACAATGTATTGAATTGATGGTTTTACTCTTTTATTACAAAGGTGTGCTAGAAAGGTAATAATGCAAAGAACTCAGCTCTGCTATTTCTTTGTTGCTAAAAGAACCCAGTTAAATGCAGCGCATGCGTAGTAAGTCGAAAAAAGTGCGATTGAGTGAAAAATTGACTTCTCGGAGGCGCTTATTTCTCGAGAACCACTCATTAGAATTTCACGAAATTTGGCACGAAAATACTTTAGGAAATAAGTAACTGGAGGATTGAAAAAAAATTGAACTTTAACAAAGGAAATTCAAGATATGCCAGTAAACCTTCAAAGAGGGATAATTAAAGATCTGTTTGTTAAATTATTATTGAAAATAGCGCTAACTTGCGAGTATCGTTACAAGCTTGTTGCATGCAAATTATAAAGAAAATCTAATGACTAGATTTTCTTAGCCTGCGTTGCAGCCGGACGTGTCACGAAATCCCCGGTATAGTCCGTCTGCGCAACGGCTCCCAAAAGCTTGTTCTGATATCCCGCATGGATACACTGATCTGTGTATTCATTTCTGATTGGCTAGTTTCTTACGCGCCTTGTGATTGGTCACACCTTTGCGAAATATTTCACGCAATGCTAAAAATAAATATGATCGCGCGCACCTGGATCGCGCGTATATTGTAAGTACTATTTTGCTTTGCATTGTCTGGTTTGTCTGTTTCGTGTATTTCTGCTGTCGCTTCATCGAAAAGCGAAAGGAAAGAGTGTTACCTTTTTGTCACTTCACTCATGTTTATGAAGGGCACTTCATGATTTGTTATGAGGAGGAATATTTAAAGTAGTAGAGCCGTTAGATCGTGCTATGGCAAGAGGTCAAGGTCTGCATGATTTCCGCTGTTATCTGCATGTCGCTTCGTTGAATTTGACACCTCTGTAATTTGCCATGTGTTAGTGAACTGTTTCGGTTCATTTCTATTATATTGCAAGTTATGTATTGCAAGTATTTGCTTTTGAGGGACAAGTTATAGCGTTTACTGTGAACGTGTTGCTTACTTGCATTCTATATTGTTGCACCAGGCCCGTCTGTGATTAGAACTGTTTGCAAGTACAGTTGTCGCCAAATTTACAAAAATAGTTTGACCTCCAAGAAATTCGCAAAGCGCGTTTCCTGTTCAGGTAGAAGATTATCAATTTCAAACTGCTCTCTCGCGGCTTTGAACGCTTTTTGCCAACACTCTTCTGTAGTTGCAGACATCTTATTTCCAAATCAAAGTCGGTCAAATGTTCACCAATGTACTTGGGAAAGCTGCACAAAATTATTTTTAGCATTACGTGATAGTTGCGTGATCACCTTCGCAAAATTTATCCAATCAGAAAGGGCGTAAGAAAGTAGCCAATCAAAAATGGATACACAAACAGCGGGATACCAGAACAAGCTTTTGGGAGCCGTTGCGCAGACGGACATACTGGCGGTTTTGTCTGTTTGCGACGCAGGCTAGATTTTCTGCAAATGAACAAAACCGATTTTAAACACCTGTTTATATTTGATCATGTTGCCATGGCAACGGTACATACGTCAGCTTAATTATCAAAAAGTTGAAGTTTGTGTTGTTAACTTGCTTGCTGCCATTTTTGGTGACCAAAGGATCAAGGGTTTTAGAGAAAAATGTAAATGAAACAGAGGTATCAAAAACTGTGTTCAGCCACCTTAACCCAAATGCTCTTTCGGTATTTTCAATTATTATACCGACGCGAGTCATAAGCCGTTAGTTATTGGCCTAAAATGTTAAAGTATGTATTAAATGTGGTTGCAAATTAAGCCAATAGTTATTGGCCTAAAATGTTACAGTATGTATACCATATCTGGTTGCAAATTAAGCCAATAGTTATTGGCCTAAAATGTTACAGTATGTATTAAATGTGGTCGCAAATTAAGCCGATAGTTATTGGCCTAAAATGTTACAGTATGTATACTATATCTGGTTGCAAATTAAGCCAATAGTTATTGGCCTAAAATGTTACAGTATGTATTAATTATGGTTGCAAATTAAGCCAATAGTTATTGGCCTAAAATGTTACAGTATGTATTCAATGTGGTCGCAAATTAAGCCAATAGTTTATATTGGCTTAAAATGTTACAGTATGTACTATTTGTGGTTGTAAATTAAGCCAATAGTTATTGGCCTAAAATGTTACAGTATATACTATTTGTGGTTGCAAATTAAGCCAATAGTTATTGGCCTAAAATGTTACAGTATGTATTAAATATGTTTCCGAATTAAGCCGTTAGTTATTGGCCTAAAATGTTACAGTATGTAATAAAGACGGTTCCAAATTAAGCCGATAGTTATTGGCCTAAAATGTTACGGTATTTATTTAACGGGGAGCAAAATTAGGCCGTTAGTTATTGGCCTAAAATGTTACAGTATGTTATTAAGATGGTTCCAAAATAAACCGTTAGATATTGGCCTAAAATGTTACAGCATGTAAACAAATCTGGATTCAAAGTAAGCCGTTAGTTATTGGCCTAAAATGTTACAATACGTAATAAAGGTGGTCCCAAATTAAGCCGATAATTATTGGCCTAAAATGTTACAGTATGTATTTAATGTGGTCGCAAATTAAGCCGTTAGTTATTGGCCTAAAATGTTACAGTATGTATTTAAGGCGGGTCTAAATTAAGCCGTTAGTTCTTGGCCTAAAATGGTACAGTATGTAATAAAGATGATCCCAAATTAAGCCGATAGTTATTGGCCTAAAATGTCACAGTATGTATCTACTGTGGTCGCAAATTAAGCCAGTAGTTATTGGCCTAAAATGTTACAGTATATAATAAAGATGGTTCCAAATTAAGCCGATAGTTATTGGCCTAAAATGTTAGGCCCAGTTTATTCCTGGTTGTAATAAATCACAGCTGACTAAAGGTATAACAGCTAACTAGAGGTATAAATGACCAGGTTTAGCACGCAGTTAGGTTTTAACATCCAACACATTTTAAAGTAGAGTTTGTAGTTCTGACAGAACATGTGAAAAAATTAGTGGCGGGTTTTAGTAATACCACCAAAAAAAACACGTTTTCGATGCAGGTCAATTATTGCCATCCTCTCACGTTTGGAATGACCGTTCCTCTTTTCACAGAAAAAAAATTATAGTGTGAATGGTGTTTTTTTTCAGCAAAATTCGACTTCTGATCATTTATATCTTCTAAAAGAGAAATGAAGGAAGATCATTCTAAACGTGGCAAGGTAGATTATTTAGATTTGCATCGAACACATTCATTTATTGATCAATAGGATAGAGATTTGCCACCAATTCCCCGATTTACCAAATTTCAACAAAATTATCAAGTGACTTGTCACGTGGTCAAAATAATAGGGAGCTTTAGATTGGACTACGAGTACGAAAATTGAGTACGAGTACGACTTTTCAATTCTAGTTTTCAAGCTTCACATCATGACAACACATACCCATTTCATCCCATGAGCTACTCTCTCTGCCTAAAACCAACATGTAGAAGGAAGGTTCTGGAGATGTCACTGGTTTGAAATTCGAAAGTCGTACTCGTACTCAATCTCGTACTAGTAGTCCAATCTAAAGCTCCCTAATATGTTAAGGCAAGGCCAGGACTTGTGTTATAATCATTCCTGACCCAGGCCTTAAGGTCATTCCCCTGTTTTGCACTGCGCAACTTTACTGCGCATCCTAATAAGCCCAAGTCATGCAATCTTTCTAAGATGGCGGCCTTTCGCGACGAGCGCGTTAGGGACAAAAAAGGCTGTTTTCGCCGTGTAAAAGAATGCGAACGTCGACAGAATTTGCAGATCCAATGCAAACGGAAATTTGAGAAAGTGGGTGAAGATGTTGAGAACGGTAATGGCCGTAGAAGTGATTTTGAGCTGTCGGGAAGACGCGTTGTTGAGTTGGATTTGTTGGCGAAAGTACTAGATGAAGGCTGTAAAGCCTGCGGGAATCCGCTTCGGCTCTCGAACTGTTTTCATGAAACAGTTTCCGGACTCGGAAGCCTCTTGTACCTAACTTGTGCAAACGGTGAATGTGGAGAAATAAACGTGTGTAGAACTAACAAGACTCATCAGACCGGAAGCCTTCAGCGAGGGAGGCCCATATTTGATGTCAACACAAAGCTTGTAGCAGGTATGTTGGCTCGTTTATTTAATTTGCTGTACGTTCAAAATGACTTCACAGACTTATGATTGCTGAAAATTAGAATACCTGAACTCCAAATGCAATTTTGTCTTCTAAGGAGTTAATCAATGTTTGTCGAACAATTAGAAAAATTATGTTATTTTATATATTTTTTACGAGGCACAATTTGTGTAACTACACGCGTACGATTGTGAGTATTTTTAGTAATATTTGCTGTCACATAAGCTAACAGCTTTAGCGTTCGTTCCAAAGAAATGAGGATACAAAGTAATTTTGTTCATTAGAAAGTAAAATAAAATAAATAAATACGTTTTTTTCTTTATAGGAATGTTACATGCCGGTATCGGACCAACGCACGTGAATGCACTGTTGACAGGACCTCCATGTGTCAATTTGTTTTATGCATGATGCTTTTAAGTTGTGGCATTATTTGTGTAAAACCAAAACAGAAATTACACACGTGTAATAATAAAATTTGAGTGCAACGCTCTCGGAGGAATTCACTAGCTGACTTTTCTACCCAAGAAGTACATGAAATCCATGATAAAATCCAGTCATTAAAGTTCATGGGCACAGTCCTTAGTTGTTTGGGGGAGTAAGGCCTGGGACCTAAAATATCTCTTTACTGCATATGTAAAGAAAATTAAATCAACAAAACTGATTTAAGACATATCTGTGATGAACACTTTCTAGGTTGGTTGAAATAATTTTTTGTGCAATTTGTCTATTTTATAGTCCAATTCTGAACGTTTGGCCTTGATTTCCTTCGGTTTCCATGGTAACCAATAATTTCTTGCAATAAATTCTGATCCAAATTTTATCAAAGTGGTTTAACAACTACCGTATGTCTTCTCCTGTATGTAAAAAGGAATTTGTACAGCTTTATAACTATATTTAATCTGCAAATTTAACAGTTTTGAGTCATGTAGCAGGAGGGCTGGGTCTGAAATCCCAGCCATATCTCACTAACGAGTATGGGCACCCCCTCTTTTTTTTCATTCATTCTAATCAAGTACCAATAGCCTTTGCATAAAAAAAGAATGGTCACATTTCTATTGACAGAAATTTTTTAAAAAAGGAAAACAGAGTTGACTGTAGTTTTTATGTTTTGCATTTTGGTCACCATGGCAACCAATCATTGTATAATAGTTTTCCAGGAATAAACGTTTTCTGTCTAAATCAAGTGTAAAGAGATTACCTGTATCCAACACAATGTAATTACTATTTTGTCAAGCATATCATTTCAAGTTTGGAGTTACAGGGATGCTACAATAAATTACAGTGGCCTTCTAAAATACATGGTGAATAATGTGAAAATGGGGCATTTTCAGTGTGACGTCACACCTTTACGAGCCTGGGGACCCCCCTTTTTTATTTCAAATTTGGACTTGTCATATCATAAATATTTAGTAGACAAAGTTTGAACGAAAATCTATTGTCGGTTCTATTACAGGGGAATTACCTTAAGCAGATTTGAGCTGATCAAAAATGGTGTCAAACCATGCCAATTGACTTGGCCAAAGAAATGTCGCCTGGTAAGCGCTTCGTACAACAATGTCAGTGGAATAACGTACGTGGGGTTAACCACAACCTCCAACAGCAGACGTTTGCTTTGATCAAACACGGTCTCGCGTAGGTTCTACCATGAACACAGCAACATCCTC
>JAHPZR010050799.1:12500-18455 GCA_019787425.1 Platygyra sinensis | reverse complement strand
GTAAATTTTTCAAAGACTACAAATTACACTCGCCCTACGGGCTCGTGCAATTTTTTGTAATCTTTGAAAAATTTACTCGTGCTTATTTATTCCAAATATTACTCGAAATCATTTGATTAGCTATACTAATAATACACATGAAAAAATTACTCGATTCTGATTGGCTGAGAGCAGTGCAGTTCAAGTGTAACACCAGTGCAAAAAGTGTAACACCGGTACAAAAAGTGTTACACATCGTAATTCTCGATTATGATTGGTAGAGAGAAAATGAGAAATTTTGTAGGCCAATGGTATTATGTAAAGCAATCACAAAAAATTTTGTACGGAAACTCTGAAACTCCGAAAGAAAAGGTTCAAGAACCATTTTCTGGTACTTTTTCCGTGTGAAATTTTTCATGTTTGTATCATTAATAAGTAATCATACGGTTTTTCTTCCGAGTTTTTTTCAAAAAGCTGAAATTGCACTCGCTGAAGCGGCTCGCGCAATTTCAGCTTTTTGAAAAACTCGCTCGTGCAAATTAATTCCAAATTGAACTTGAAACCGTATGATTACCTGTACAAATAAAACAAAGTACGTTTATATTGGGATTCACCATAAATAGTATAAGCTGAGTAATGGACTTTGAAAAGCTGTTCCTTTAAACATAAAGTCTTTTGAAGGATTTTATCGAGGAACTGTAATTTGACGCTTTGTCTTCAGTTGAACCAGTACTGCTATGGATCGACCGGAGAGAAGTCAGCAACTGCAAGTGTTTTACATTGTACAATGTACGTATGGAGAGATGGTCGAACAAAAGATTGCATCAGAAAGAAAGTGACATTTAAATCTTCAATCATTGATTGACAGTTTAAATTTCTCTAAATTTCTTCCTTATTTCGCAAATTAGATGCTACATGTATGTTGCTCTGGTTTCTAATTCTTTCATTCGAAGGCAAAAGCACGTAGGGTAAAGTGAGTCAATGAGCGAGGTGGCACTTATTGAGTCCTTGAGATGTTTACTAGTCATTTCACAAACTGCTGGTGATTTTTTTGGCACCAAGTAAAATGTCCTCAAGTGGGTCTTTGGCCTAATGTTAAACCTAGTGCAAAACACTGTTGGTTGTGTTGGCCTTAAAAGATGCAATTGCAAATCAGACATACACTAGATCATTCATATCACAAAATAGCTTACATCATACTGCTGGAACAGCAGATTTCCGATTTGTAGCAACACCAAGAAAATGTTTAATAGCTTCCGCATATTAAAGTTTAGTATGAGGCACATTTGGTGTTCTAGGTCATCTGATGCACTTTATCTTTAGCTCTTATTAACCGAGCAGGAGGTCTGAATGGGAGAATCTTGACCGAGGTCGTAAGTACAGACCGAACGCTGTGAGGTCTGTACATACGACCGAGGTCAAGATTCTCTCATACAGACCGACTTAGCTCGGTTAATAAAATTTTTATTATATGGCAAAAAGAAGAATAATTTAAAATTCATTTAATGTAACTGGTTTGTACTAACTGACATTTCCTTGCAAACGGTAATGAGCCGAATTTAATTCTTCCAAAGTTTGCTCGTCCTCTTTACTTTTTTTCTCATCAGCTTTTTGGTGCTTAGAGAAATAAATATTCTTAGATGAAAACAGTCAATGATTTTGCATTTTAGTTTGCAATTTTTTCACCTTAAAAGATTACTGGTCTAGCTGCCGGTCTAGATGAGAAAATCTAGACAGCGGTCACATATCCATTTTAGTCAATCAAATTCGTGAATTTGGTAGTTCCCAGTCCTTGTGAAATCCTGCCTGGTATCTCTGACGTTACTTTTGTTTTCACTTTGACGGCAGTACTACATATAGCTTTAGCTCTCTAGTCAGTAACATTCGCCTTATATCAGACAAACACGCTATAACTCGAGCGAATGTTTCTGATTGATAGATCAATGAGAGAGTAATGTAGATCGATTTTATCTTCTCTGATAACCATAACTTTGTACACCGATCTGTGGCATCCGATCAGTGACGGAGCTTTGTGGGGAAGCAATTTTCTACCTGAGTTGAGGAGCAAGTGAAATTCGTAATTAAAGATTCTATTAACATATGAACAAAGAACAGAATTACTTCTATTGTTGTAATATGCCCAGAAGGCCGAAACAGTACTGTCTGCAGTTAGATATAGCTCTTCGGCATACAAAGCTATGCTTTCATGAGCTATTGCTATTAGCTTTGCGCATCCTCACTAGGGTTTTTCTAGTTTGAGCACTCTGGTATGGCTTAGACGATACCACAAGTATGGGATCGTTTGGGGTGACCCTATCGGTTCGCCTCCAGTTTAGCATCCGCACTGCACTGATGAGGCCCAGAAGGCCGAATATAATGAATTGCAGATTTTATGAGCTATTAAAATAGGTAAACTAGAGCAATGTGTAGATTTGCAGAGTTGGATTGAGCTACGATAAGCCTTGTGGAGAGCTAGCTCTAGGAGAGATTTGTATCAAGATTATCAGGGACAACTCAAATTCTCTAGGTATGTTTTTGGAAATACAGACAGATATTATATAAAATAAAGAATAAAAAAAACCTTTACTATATCATTAAAATTTACGGTAGTCTATAAAAGCATCTTTTCCTAATAAACAGTCACGTCACTAAATTAACTTTTATCTAGTCAGATCTAAAGATATTTGGTAAAGAAAATGCATATTTGAGAAAAAATGGTTGTTTCTGAAGTTTCATTACTCGGCCCCACTAGCCTTTGGCTACATAAACACTGCAACCAAGGATATAAAGGATATTTCTATTGATTGATTGATTGATTCTTAATTAAAGACCCTGCTTCAGGCGAAGGAAAGATAATTATGTACAAGGAAAGGTATAGAAATCAACTACATAAGGGTATAGTTTGAATAACATACAGAGTTTTCAGAAGCTATTATAAAAAATTTAGGAAGCTCCCATATAATTTGTGTAGCACCTCCATCATTGATCAGCAGCTAATTTCTCTTAACGTGCAAACCAAACTTTAAAATTCCAGATACATAATCATTGCATGATGGCATTTCCGATCTATACTTTTTATGTTACTGGTAAGATATTGCAACAATATATATAGTCTTCCTATAAAACACTGGAATTATTGTTAGATAAACTGCAGGTGTTCAGAAAGGTCAATAAATCAATAATTTGTAGCATCCAATCGCTTTTATAGCCGGTTAATTTAAGAAATGATTTTTCATGCACTCAGTTAAGGGGGTCTTCCACTCAAATTTGTTAAGTTTCTCACGCAAAAATCATTTTTCTGAAACTTGAACACTTAAAACCTCTAAACATCTGCAAGACTTATTTTCAACTTATTATGCTTTAATTTGACCTTGACATCGTACGAAATGTGCACACTGGTAGCTATATTTTGGCATATAAACTCCTATAGCAACGATTGTTTGCAATGAACAAAAGTGCTTATAAATTAGACCCAATTCAACATAATTCATTGATACTTCTCTGGAAAGCTTTCAAGTCGCATAGAATGAAGAATCTGCAATCATTGTACTGAACATTCTTTGTATTTCTATTTTACACTCCCATTCAGTGCTGACTTAAACTTCAATGATTGGTGTCATTTGGGTAGTGCATGCAACATTTAAGTAACTCCTTGCAATGCAACCCTCTGCTCACTGCACACTACCTTCCCCCCCCCCCCTCCCCCTCACTCTCCGTCACAGTGCTAAATTTAGCTATTAAAGGCATAAGCTTCATTTCTCAAATAGCCAAATAAGCCAGATCACCAATATCCAATAAGCTTAATTCCATATCTCTGGAACCATTCATCACTAAACTGTTGTTTCTTTGTCATGAACGTTCCTTTTTAAAGTTTAGGAGGTTGTTATTCTTCAAATAGTGTGGCACGTGACCTGAAAAAGCCTATTTTTGACGTCAGGCTGTGAAGTCTTTCAATATGGTATTAAAACTGTCTCACAGTGTTGTTTTATAGGGTTATATAGTTAATTACCAGTCGACATCTACAACATGCAATATCGTCTACCGATTTTAATTTATCTGTATTTTCCCATCAAAGGATTCACACTAACCTCAAGGAACTGAATAGCTTTAAGCGTAAAATATCTCTCGAGTTACACGCGTATGAATAATTCTGCAAAACCTCAAAAAGAATCAAATGTTTGTGGAAATATTCTCAGACGTTGAAGCTAGAGCAGCAATCAATAGTCAATAGTCTTGGTTCTAAAATGACCCTCGGCTTCTAAATTATAAGTTAACATTTACCTAATTAATAATTAAGATTGTATGGTATAATTTCTTTAATCACAAGCTTATAATCAGTTAAAGAAATATGGTATCAGAGTGACTGTCTGTTTTTAATGCGTTTCTGAAATTGCTTGATATAAATCGGAGTGTCGTTTTGTGGGAAAAAATACATAGCAAACATCCTTTATTGTATTGGATTTCTATTTTTTGAGGGATTTTCGGTGAGGAAATCAAGTGTAAACAAAATACGGGATGTGGCTTCTTTCCTTTTTTACTGAGCTTAAATACTTGCTTGGATAAAACCTTTTTGAGACATAATGCATAAAATACATCATGAATGTTGTACATATGGATGGTGTTTCATTTTTTTAACAATATTATTTACAAATCAGAAATGTATTATTATTTATAATGTACAAATTAGGATGCATTATAATTAACTATGCACAAATCAGAGATTATTATAATTTATTTTGCACAAATCAGAGATGTATTATTATTTATCATGCACAAATCAGAGATGTATCATAATTTATTATACACTAATCAGAGATGTATTATTATTTATCATGCACAAATCAGAGATGTATTATAGTTAATTATGCACAAGTCAGAGATGTATTATTTTTTATTATGCGCTAATCAGGTATGTCTTATAATTTATTATACACAAATCAGATATTTTTATTATTTATTATGTTCCAGTCTGAAATGTATTATTATTTATTGTGTACAAATCAGAGATGTATTATAATTTATTATGCACAAATCAGAGAAGTGTTATCATTTATTATGTAGAAATCAGAGATGTATTATTGTTTATTTATCACAAATAAAGAAAGAGAACAAATCGATTAAGTAACAGAAATCTTCACGGTTGAGAAGGAACTTACTTATCAGAAACCATATGATATCAAGTACATTGCCTTGGCAGCGATAAATTATTTCAAAAATGTTAAATGGTTAGCTTTCTACAATTACTGATTTCGATCCGTATCACTCGTGTGTATCAATGGACGTTTGTCGTGGTTGGACTTTGCTCTTTACTGTCGACTTATCGTTGCCCAACAAAAATTTTCATAACTAAACATTTTTATAGAACGTGGTAAAATTCATTTGGTTCTCTTTTATTTGGAAACTCATTTTAAGTTTTTGCTGCAGTTGGAATGTTTGTTAGGAGATATATCAAACACTGCTAAACAATTACAACCGTTTCAACAAGTGCATGCTCTCACATTCTGAACATCTTCACAGCGTATGGCATCGAATTACATGCTGCTGTTGTTAATTGCAATAGTGAACTACTGAGGTGTTAATTTCTACTTAGTTGGCAAAGAACTGATTAGGAGAATAAGTGAAAACATCTGTTTCCATGTACGTGAATCCGTTTTAACATAATATTGACTAGAAAGGCTTCTTTTAACGTTTTCACTTATTCAGTTATCGAAGGGCTTCGAGAGCGTTCATAGCCGAAGTGAAATCGACAATTACGTACCTTTTCCCTGTGATGACATAAGTAAAACAGCGCAAAGAAAAAATCACCAAAATTTTGCTTTCCTTACCGGACAAAATGATTCCTACTAGCGTATATTAAGTTGTAAAATTGTCTATTTTGTTTCCAGTCTTGCGTTAAACTACGATAATTTATACGGCTCGCGTAATCCAGTCAGTGATATTGAAATTGGCAGGAACTGTCTCGAAGTTGTCAAAACT
>JAHPZR010050799.1:2500-5000 GCA_019787425.1 Platygyra sinensis | reverse complement strand
TCTTTATTTGTGATAAATAAACAATAATACATCTCTGATTTCTACATAATAAATGATAACACTTCTCTGATTTGTGCATAATAAATTATAATACATCTCTGATTTGTACACAATAAATAATAATACATTTCAGACTGGAACATAATAAATAATAAAAATATCTGATTTGTGTATAATAAATTATAAGACATACCTGATTAGCGCATAATAAAAAATAATACATCTCTGACTTGTGCATAATTAACTATAATACATCTCTGATTTGTGCATGATAAATAATAATACATCTCTGATTAGTGTATAATAAATTATGATACATCTCTGATTTGTGCATGATAAATAATAATACATCTCTGATTTGTGCAAAATAAATTATAATAATCTCTGATTTGTGCATAGTTAATTATAATGCATCCTAATTTGTACATTATAAATAATAATACATTTCTGATTTGTAAATAATATTGTTAAAAAAATGAAACACCATCCATATGTACAACATTCATGATGTATTTTATGCATTATGTCTCAAAAAGGTTTTATCCAAGCAAGTATTTAAGCTCAGTAAAAAAGGAAAGAAGCCACATCCCGTATTTTGTTTACACTTGATTTCCTCACCGAAAATCCCTCAAAAAATAGAAATCCAATACAATAAAGGATGTTTGCTATGTATTTTTTCCCACAAAACGACACTCCGATTTATATCAAGCAATTTCAGAAACGCATTAAAAACAGACAGTCACTCTGATACCATATTTCTTTAACTGATTATAAGCTTGTGATTAAAGAAATTATACCATACAATCTTAATTATTAATTAGGTAAATGTTAACTTATAATTTAGAAGCCGAGGGTCATTTTAGAACCAAGACTATTGACTATTGATTGCTGCTCTAGCTTCAACGTCTGAGAATATTTCCACAAACATTTGATTCTTTTTGAGGTTTTGCAGAATTATTCATACGCGTGTAACTCGAGAGATATTTTACGCTTAAAGCTATTCAGTTCCTTGAGGTTAGTGTGAATCCTTTGATGGGAAAATACAGATAAATTAAAATCGGTAGACGATATTGCATGTTGTAGATGTCGACTGGTAATTAACTATATAACCCTATAAAACAACACTGTGAGACAGTTTTAATACCATATTGAAAGACTTCACAGCCTGACGTCAAAAATAGGCTTTTTCAGGTCACGTGCCACACTATTTGAAGAATAACAACCTCCTAAACTTTAAAAAGGAACGTTCATGACAAAGAAACAACAGTTTAGTGATGAATGGTTCCAGAGATATGGAATTAAGCTTATTGGATATTGGTGATCTGGCTTATTTGGCTATTTGAGAAATGAAGCTTATGCCTTTAATAGCTAAATTTAGCACTGTGACGGAGAGTGAGGGGGAGGGGGGGGGGGGAAGGTAGTGTGCAGTGAGCAGAGGGTTGCATTGCAAGGAGTTACTTAAATGTTGCATGCACTACCCAAATGACACCAATCATTGAAGTTTAAGTCAGCACTGAATGGGAGTGTAAAATAGAAATACAAAGAATGTTCAGTACAATGATTGCAGATTCTTCATTCTATGCGACTTGAAAGCTTTCCAGAGAAGTATCAATGAATTATGTTGAATTGGGTCTAATTTATAAGCACTTTTGTTCATTGCAAACAATCGTTGCTATAGGAGTTTATATGCCAAAATATAGCTACCAGTGTGCACATTTCGTACGATGTCAAGGTCAAATTAAAGCATAATAAGTTGAAAATAAGTCTTGCAGATGTTTAGAGGTTTTAAGTGTTCAAGTTTCAGAAAAATGATTTTTGCGTGAGAAACTTAACAAATTTGAGTGGAAGACCCCCTTAACTGAGTGCATGAAAAATCATTTCTTAAATTAACCGGCTATAAAAGCGATTGGATGCTACAAATTATTGATTTATTGACCTTTCTGAACACCTGCAGTTTATCTAACAATAATTCCAGTGTTTTATAGGAAGACTATATATATTGTTGCAATATCTTACCAGTAACATAAAAAGTATAGATCGGAAATGCCATCATGCAATGATTATGTATCTGGAATTTTAAAGTTTGGTTTGCACGTTAAGAGAAATTAGCTGCTGATCAATGATGGAGGTGCTACACAAATTATATGGGAGCTTCCTAAATTTTTTATAATAGCTTCTGAAAACTCTGTATGTTATTCAAACTATACCCTTATGTAGTTGATTTCTATACCTTTCCTTGTACATAATTATCTTTCCTTCGCCTGAAGCAGGGTCTTTAATTAAGAATCAATCAATCAATCAATAGAAATATCCTTTATATCCTTGGTTGCAGTGTTTATGTAGCCAAAGGCTAGTGGGGCCGAGTAATGAAACTTCAGAAACAACCATTTTTTCTCAAATATGCATTTTCTTTACCAAATATCTTTAGATCTGACTAGATAAAAGTTAATTTAGTGACGTGACTGTTTATTAGGAAAAGATGCTTTTATAGACTACCGTA
>JAHPZR010050798.1:35000-39145 GCA_019787425.1 Platygyra sinensis | reverse complement strand
AATTAAGATATTCCGAGGTTGTAGCGACTGCTCAAGGAAATTTGCTTAAAGACATAGGCTTAACATAATAGTCGAATCTATTTTGTGGACTTTAATATTATCTCTTATCAATTTTGCGTTTGCCATCGCTCCTGGTTTAGAGACAGCTCTAAAACTGCTTGCTTATAGTTTTTCTTTTGTACAACTGACCCCTTCCGACAGAAGTCAGATGTTTATAAACATAATAATTATAGCGTCCTATGCAAAATAGATAACTTCTTGTAAAAATGAGTTCAAAAATGAGACAAGACCACTGAAAAGAGACAATTAACTTACCGGCAAAAATGCTGGCTTTTGATATCAAATATGACAGCAACAAGGACTGAACAAAATAGGCAAAAAAGCTATTCATGCTACATCATGTTATGACACGCTTTTATCATGGCAAGTCCTTCAAGGCTCGTTTTCCCTGCAAGGCTCAACAAAAGTGATTTAATCTATTTTAATTGTTTTTTTTTTCTCCGCTAGTTTTAGCCAATGGACGTTTGTCTGGTTAATTCAATCACATGTTAACTAAACAGGCCGATGTTTCTGATGTACTGCTGCGTCGTTAAAAATAATATTTGTACCAATGAGAAAGAAAAAATTTATAGCATGCTTGTAGAGAGCCACAAAGTCGCTCTTCATTTCTCATTTTCATTTCAAGTGACTGCTTTGGGAAGCCATACCACTGATATTCTTTCTTAAACAGCAGCGGAGATTCACCTGCTCTTGAAAAACATCCTTCATGTGTAAATAATTTGCCAACAATAATATATGCATTCTGATTGGCTGAGAACGAGTTTAATTTATCCTAAACAGTGCAGAAAATTGAGACTGACAATGCAAAATGGTAAAATTGGCAGTTCAAATAGCTTTTCACTACCGGGCCACCAATGCTGAAATGCGTCCTAGTATGCGTGCTGGGAAGCAGCATGTTATGTACCATGTGACCGGATCGTGCAAAGGGCCTATTTGAACAGAAAAACGAGGAAATCTCCCTAGCATGCGCAACACCTGCTAGTCATATTCGCATTTAAATTATAATGATAAAATTCTCGGCGAAAGATTGCCGAATGAAAGAAATGTAAACTTGTTATTACTTCATGAATTAGAGTCTACAAATGGCTTGTTCACCGGGAGTGAAATTGCTACTCCTGTCAGATACTTCAAAATGCGGTTGCTATATGACTATCACCACCACCGCCACTTCAGAAACATCAACAATTCAGTCATAGATGATTTGAACAGCTACTAATTGTTTTACCTTCACAAACGTTACTGTGGTTCCTTCCGTTAGTTGAGCCAATTTGTTTACAAGCGTCTAAACTCATTCGCAACTATGGTTTCTTTCAGTTTAGTTACATAGTCTGGTGCTATAGCAGCGTAAAATGTGCCGGAGTTTTAATAAAATTGGATACTTCGTCAAGACCCACGATCATCGATGGTGGTACTATATCACTTTAATAAAGAGGTTTGCGGTAACAACTCCTGTCCCTCTGTCGTTAAAAAAAATTCTTTAGCCTACCTTTCCATTTAAAAATAACCAGTCTTAGATGGAAAAATATCCCAAATTAAAGCTGATTAATTGTTCAACGCAGATCCCAGTAAAACTGTTGAGTCTCGGAGGCTCTTTTCACGACAGATTAGACCTAGATCGTGGGGCAAGTGCTCAGCGCTTCTTATAAGAACAAACAATACCGACCATAACCAGGGCAAACAGCAACGGCTTGAGAAATTGCTCGCACGTTCCATTCAAAATTTATCGATTCCTATATTTCAGCGTCAACAAGATGAGGAGAAGGCTGCACTGTATAAATTTAAAATGGTTGTTTCAAATATTTAGCTTTAAGACTGCACTATTCCAATCGATGCCGGGATTTCTCGCTCAGCGACGTTTAATTTAGCAGTAGCAGAAGACTAAGGAATATCGGTCCTAACTTTGCCTGTGGTTAAACCTTAAAGCATGCATGTATTTGGAAGAATTAAATGCTGGTATTTTTGTTCTTTGAATTCTGCCTTCGAAACTTCGTCCAACATGTCTTCTGAAAAAGTATATTGTTAAAGTTGTGAGGTGCTAGCTAATTCAGAAGGATTAGCGTTACACATGAGCATCGGTTGACATCTATATCCAATTTAAAAATTTACTTATGGGAGATGAAACTTGACTTTGGTAAGGTTAGGATGGTAAGGAAAAGGCCCCTTCGATTGCCGTCCTCAAAAATAATCTTGGGAAAGAAACAAACCAAAACGAAACAACAATAAGAACAGGTATTGAAAAGAGTATATACGAAAACTTACCGACAGAGCAAGTGACTCTTCTTGTCAGAAATGCGCATAAGAAGAACTGCAGGTAGAATTGAGCCGAGCGGATGAAAAAGGAATACATTCTCGGCAAAGATAAAACACGACTTAAAGTGTGGCAAGGAGTGGAACAAACACGTCATACCTAAAAAGCCTTGTCAAGCATTTTCCGTTCAAGCCTAAACTGACATAATAATTTTTTTCTTTAAAGATTTTTTTTTAACATCAGCTTTCACCAATGAGCGTTCTCCATGCAGCTTTAGTCAACCCTTCACTCTTCAGCAATTGTTGTCAGGTAATAGCGGGATTGCTGAAATATATTTTTTGCAGATCATCTATGTTTTGACGAACCAATTAAATTAATTTGCAAAATGTAGGATTTTGACTTAAAAATAAATTAATAACCACCTTGAGCTGCAGTTAAAGGTATCTCTTCTTTACTTGAGTATATTGAACACTGAAAAGGGAAACATAGCGGCGAGCGTGCATATGGCCTTGCAAAACAATCTGAGGTAAATTGTCCCAAACAATTGACGGAAATAAACGAAGAAAAAACACAACACACGGTTCGTACATGCAAGAGATCGAAAAGAAAAACATAGATGATTAATCTGACTAGAAGCTCAGGCGTACACTATCTCTGTCGCTGTCACTTCAAAAGGTTCGCAAACATAATTAAAAGAATCCGGAATATGACATCGATTTTAAACAGCACGTCAGTTGTACATTTGCTGTGCAAAGAGTAACATTGTTATTAGCTCCAATGACACGGTGCAGGTGAGAAAATTATCGTGAATAGAATCATGATATATAGCATTGCGCGCAGACGAGTTCAGTCGTGGACATCATGATTCGCAGTAAGAACACCTCCCGGTGCATATCCAATTTCTAGAAATAATTCACCATATCTTGAATTGAAATATTCAAATTGCATGTAATCTACTCAGACTAAATTCAACGAACGAAACGCGTCTTTCCTTTCAGTTATTTCCTTTTTTCATCGCCTGAATGATGTACAAAACTGAAGCTTGAAATTCAGGAAAACAAGAATTGTCCATAAACGTACACCTTGAACGAAATAAAGATTGCTTATTATCCATTGTTGTATTTCTTGAAAATGCAGCATGTGAGGTAGGTAGGTAGGTAGGTTTGCCTTTATTTATACGCGGTATGTGTAAAAGCTAGAGGCTTTTGGGGTCATGTACAATGCATTACTTAGATATTAAGAAACAAATAACTGAGCGATGCAATAATTAAGCAATAGGGCACTTTTACCGTGTTTACATAGCCTTATCTAAACACGAGGAGGGTTGGGAGAATTCGAGACAGTTATACAAACCCGAGTCGTACGTATTCGAGGGTTTGCATAACTTTCGAGAATTCTCCTAACCCTCCGAAAGTTTAGATGAGGCTCTGTAAACGCGGAAAAAGTGCTATATTGCTTAGAAAATAATTCTTTAAAATACGCGCAAATCTCAAACGTCACAGCTACGTCTCAGTCGGTAGAACTCCGAAAACATCGCGCTTCTACGCCACAGTTTCCAGTCATAGCCTCTGCTGACGTTTCAAACCAGAGATAAAACGAAAATGTTGCAAAGAATTGCCAAAGCTGCTTCAAAGTCGTCGTCAGTGAACTGCACGCGGAAGCCGTTGTTGACTGTCTCGGCAAGAATTATGCATTTGTCAAGATCCGTCAATTATTTATCTCAGAGCTGTCAACAGTCATCGATTCAACCAATCAGATCTTGATACCAGGAGCTGGTATCATGGAACGGTGGCATCAATGCAATGTCTACAGGCTCCCCTGCGGACTCCCTCCTCAC
>JAHPZR010050798.1:15000-25000 GCA_019787425.1 Platygyra sinensis | reverse complement strand
GACACCGAGAACGACTTACCAACAATTTCGTCTTAACTATTAAGTTCTGTAATTCTTACACACAAAGACGCTTATTTTTGCATGAATATGAACATTAATTTTTTTTTTGGTTCTCTAAACCTTACACACAAACATGTTTTTATTTATTATTATTTTTGCATGAATAATGTTAACACAATGTGTAATACCTTTGAGCCGTCAATCTTCATGACGAGCGCCCAACGGCCCACTCCACATGCCCCAAGATCGCAGTGCAGATTAGAACCGTTGCTCCTGTGAAAATAAAGTGGGGCAACAGTCACAGAACAGAAACTGAGCTGTCCTGATAATAAAGATGATAATATCAGGGGTGACAAACTTAATCCTTAACTTTGGCGCGAAATTTTAGAGCTGATTTATAATTTAAAGTGTGCATTGCATGATAATACAAATTGTCATTGCAAGGTTTGGCGGAAGATTTCTCGATACAATAAACAAGTCAAAAGGCCTCGATTGTAAGTGTAATTGGTCACTTACGTTTCTTCAAAATAATATAATTTCCATAACCTAAAAGCTTGGGAAATTATAAAATAAAATGTAAATTAATTGCTTAAACTATTACCTAACTTTACTCGTCATCATTTGATTACACATACCAATAAGAGTACGCGCTATACAGTGAACGAAAAATATTTTATTCCCAAAGGGCTTGGGAACATGCACGCCAGAATTAAAGCAAAGTAAAACTTTATTTGGCGACGGTGCATGGAAGGGTTTAAAAACGGAATAGACCATTTTACATTTCCTTCCTTGTTGACCTGGCCTTTGAATGGCAGCGAGGCTGAAGGTGACCTTGTTTTGATACAGACCTCTCTGGTTTTGTCATGTGAATGCGCTTAGTTACCATAAGAACAACTTGATTTACACGACAAAAGCAGTGAGGTCTGTATCAAAACAAGGTCACCTCCAGCCTCGCTGCCATTCAAAGACCAGGTTACCGAGTAGGCAACTGTAAAATGGTCTATTATCAGCCTAAGTACCTGGAGCACGTGGCCTGGTTCCAAGCCGCCTTCTAAATGTTTTTCGTCTTTATTTTGTAATAAAAATTTTGTTTTGCTGTGTTAAAATATGCTTTGAAAACAAAAGTTACTGAGTTTTTGAGTTCCGCGACATACATCGTGGTAAGACCGACATATCTTTCCAGTGAAACTCCTAAAAAAAAAATTTACTTACGTACTGTTCTCGTAAAGCTCCTTGCAAGACAAAGCTGGATAAAAGAGGCAGTGCAAACAGTATGTTAATGTACTGAGACAACCCTGGTAAAACTGTCTTGCTAAAAGGATCACCAAAGGATATATAGAGCAGAAAGAAATTCAAAATTGTAGGACTGTCGAGACTATGTAATTTTATTTTTTTTTCTCATGTGTATCACTGTGGAACTAAACTATAATTACTTAATAATTTCTGAAAAACCTCAGAATGATGCTGAAGGTGTAATTTACTTTTTTTAAGTTCAGTCGAATGCTGCCTCGGAGGGAATGCACACTTGATTGGTGACGAAAGAAAATATAAATCCCCACTTTAGGAAGTTTTAATATCGGGAAAATGTCTCTATTATTTCATGTCGTTAATGTTTTTAACTTTACATAGTAATCTACGTGAATCTGTAAGGATACGTAGGCGTACGAGTCATACCGCACGCTTATGGGTACTTTTGTACTTTCTAATAAATTCAAAACACAATAACAAATCAAAGGAGGCCTATGGCCAAAATCGTGTATTAAGTAATCTAGAGATGAAAAAATGGTTGGTTAACTTGCAATTCTTGGTGCATGATTAAAGGCTGTTAAAACAAGCTGTGCTCGTACAATGCAGGGTCGCACTTATCTTATAAAGTCATGGCTTTTTTGTTGGCTTTTGTTGCACCCATATTACAAAATAGCTAGGGTAGAAGAATTGCAGCTGAACATGGAGTGGTAAAAGCTAAGGTTTCATGGGTCACATTGTACACTCCTGCCCAAAAAGACACAGTAGTTCCTCCCCCGCCACCACCAATACCCAGAAGTTGATGCTGATGTTGGTCTGCCTGCTGGAAAAATTTGCTTGCATTCAACGTTTTTCTTTTTGAGCGATCTTACAGACCTTTTTCACTGCATTACACTCGAGGCTATAGTTAAGGTTTCTTGTGAGACAACACTCCTTTTTCAATGTGGAACCACTTATCTCTATATATATTGCACGTAAAATGCATCAAGACAATAGGCCAGTTTCGTATTCCGGCCGCATTGGGGCGAGTGGCGTAAAACCCACCAAAGTGAGGCTAATGCGAGGAAGAAATGAGTCGACGAACTGTTGCAATGGCGAGTCTCTTGCGAATCATCATTGTTTTGTTTTTAACTGCACAAATAAGAAACGGAAAAAAACATTTGAAAAATTATCTGGAACATGCAAATGTTAGATTTTTTCCATTCCTTCTGTTCAACGCAAATAAGTATTGTGCTGTGGGAAAGTCAGAACGAGAGCGGCGTATGCGATGATGGATTGCAGCTGTAGTTTGTAGCCTGTCGCCTGAACAGTTTAAATGTTATGAGGCACACCGGAACATGTTCAGTTCATTTCGAAGGAGATCCTGGACGGACTAATTGGATCCTGTTTCCTCAATATTTGCATTACCACAATATCTTTAGCGAAAACCTCCGAAAAGTCGACGTGCGAAAACAGCGCAAGGAAGTCAAGGAAACATCACAAAGACGTCGAAGAACAAGGTGTTTACCTCCAGAAAACAAACAAGACGTTAAGCCGAAACTAGTGTGTAACGTCCAGTCCGACTTCAGCGAGTAGGGATCAGGAATAGTTTCACTTTCCGTTACCAACTTGGCAGAAATACCCATCTGGTCTCCTTGCTCGTCTCAGATCTCGATGGCAAGTTCACGAGCTTCTACAGAAATCCAGGAGAAACTAAAATCCAAAAGTTCTTCGTGACGCTTATTCGGAACACTGATTCCCCCACTTGTAAGTTATTTTTCAACTCAGGAACTTTCATTCTGACGAAGTTAGGTTCCATTTCTTTAACTGAAATTGGTTTAAAATCGTATTTGTAAACAACATAAAGCTGCAACTACATTCGTATTTTGCCGCGAAAGCGTGATTTTACCCCGCATAAGCCTCACTTCCGTGCCCTGTTCTTTGCTCGCCCCAGGGTAACCGGGAATACGAAACTCGACTATTAGCCTCTTTTGAGGGCTTTTCCAGTGTTGATCCAAAAAATCTGCCGACCCATACATGTGTTCCAACAAGCTCACAGGGGGTTGCTCTCTTTTCAAACAGGAAGCAAAAATGAAAACAAAAGACAGTATTTGGGGATTCGTGCATTTCACATCCCACTCGGAGTTCAAATAAATCTACTTAAATAAATAAAAAAATAGTATGGAGAACACAACTTTAATATAAACTTCACTCGATGCTGGTTGAAGGTGGAGAGCTCGAGAAAAAATACTTAAGTGCTATAAACTGCAAAGCCATGGACGAAGATCCTGCTTGATTGAACGTTAAATCTCGCAGGAAATGTAATCAGCCAAACTTAAAAAGAAAAACGATAATAAATCAAGGACTACTGCAAGGCTGACATGCACAACGTGTTATATTTTTAATATTTTAGATATCAACTTTTCCTTTCTGACGCTGTCGACATCTTTCGATAAGCGGACGTGCCACTGACCAGTTTTCATTTTACTGTTTCCAAAAACGTTTATTGTCTTAGTAATTCGCCACTTCAGTTGGATAACAATGAAGCAAGGTTGAAGAAAGCCTTAACGGGACAACGACATGATGGATAGACCGTGGACTTGGTTGGGTTTCGTCAGCGCCATGTTGCAGCAAAAAGTAAAGCAACCGGAGCGAAAATAAATCTGGGTCAAGTCGAGTCTCCGCAGTCACTGGGACCACAGGAAGCCCACACAATCTGTCTATGTAACCGATTGTTATTTTATAGTAAATGTCCTACATTTACCGTTTGCCTCACCTATAGCCATATATCGCTAGCTGTGTATGTAAATCAATGATAAATAAACGTTAATTACCTTACCTGTGGTGTATAGTCCTCCTTTTGCCTCAAAAGCGGTTTTTTGAGCGATTTTGAATGAATTTGAGTTTTCGCCGTTGACTGTTCTTTTTAATAGAAAGACAAGTCTGTGGGATTTTGATTTTCTTCGAGGGCTAGCTCCGGGCCGTTTGGGTGGATTTTCGATTGGAAGGTACGAGAAGAATCGTGAATATTTGACCTTTATGCTGCGAAGTTTGAAAGCGGAGCGATGCGATTTTGGCGGGAAAAATCGCCCCGGCGCTGGAACCCTTTCAAAAAAGGTTTCCTCCCTTGTCTTTCTATTAAAAAGAACAGTCAACGGCGAAAACTCAAATTCATTCAAAATCGCTCAAAAAACCGCTTCTGAGGCAAAAGGACGACTATACACCACAGGTAAGGTAATTCAACGTTTATTTATCATTGATTGGCTATAGGTGAGGCAAACGGTAAATCTAGAACATTTACTATAAAATCAGTAACAATCGGCTACCAGACAGATTGTGTGGGCTCCCTGTGCTGGGACAATATAACTTTTCGTCCTTTGCGTGTCCCTAGTGAAGTCCCACAGGCCACTGAAAGATAAAACTTGTCCCAGTTTTCATCTCGTTTGCTAAATGACGAATGAGAATAAAATCTCACCGGTACAAGCTTGTCCATCTCCAGAATATCCAAGTTTACAAGAACAGTTATATGAGCCCTCGGTATTTATGCACATTGCATCGGCACTGCAGTTGGACGTTCGTAAAGCACACTCGTCAACATCTCAAAAATAAAAACAAAATATGATTTGTTTCTGTAACGGTGCCATCTGAATCACCTTTAAATTATATACATACAGAATGAGTAAGACAAAGTTGATTTCACTGGTCTCTTTTGAAAAGAATTTTTCTAAATACATCGTGTCTGTGAAAACTTTCCCAACCAGGCGTTTCGATTCGAGTAAATCTCATTTACCTTTCTCCTCTAAAGGAATTTATTTTAGAAGAAAAAGAGCGTCGTGCTATAGGTATAAGACAGATAAAGAACAAAAGAGTTATTAGAGTGTTTAGCAGCCACGACGGAAATTCATAACACAATTTCTTTCTGGCACAATGGCTGTGCACGTGCGTTATAAATCTGTGTACATTTATATTTGACTGTCCTCTGTAAACAACAGTATGAAATTACCAAGGTCTCGGTATTTTGGGAAACGTGAACCAGCACAGTAAGTTTTTCGCATTTCCTTTTGAAATTGAATGCTGTTTTTATTAGTTATTTAGCGTAAGTCAACTCCTAGATGAAAAGACAAACGGAACAGATCTAGATACTGGCAGAATTCGAAGGTTAACTTTAAACTCATTAAATGAGATTTCTAGATTTCTAGCACTTGAACTAGCATGCATTGAGAGCAAACAGTCCAAACTGGTCAGTTAACACGAACTGGTGTTCGCTGTTGTTTTGCACACACTGAACAGCTGAATGTGCAAAGACTTACAAGGACCTCACATAGCCATGACTCTGGTCATTAAACATTTTGTTTGTCGAGGTTCTCGTTTCCGTTGCCGCGCGTTTTGCTTAAGCTTCCAGTTTCCATCACATCACCCAACCCTCTCACCATTTTGACATTCCTGACCCTGAAATCCAGCAGTACACAAACAGCGGTAGCCTTTGTTGGTGAAACCCGTTTGACAGGTCGCGTTGTTCTGGCAGGGGTTATCAACACAGGCACTCTAAATAGACAACCGCAAACGATGTCAGTATTCAATAAACGGGGAATAAAAGTTGGAAGCTGAGCCACATTCTGGCCATTGACATTATTTTTAATTTACATGCACATGTCGAAACAACCAGAAACACCTCCCAACTGTTTGATGCGACCAGAGGCTTTTAGCCATGTGGAAAAATTAGTCATTTCTTAATCTATTTCGGAAAGATTTGTTTTGGCCCCCTGTGAGGGGAGAAACGTCCATGCCCTTAGACAATCATTGTTTTGACAGTAGAACTAAGAGGGCTTATACCATCTCAAAAAGTATTTCCTCTGACTTCTGTAACATGAAACAATGACGTCATATTTCCGGAAAAGCTACTGTGTTCGATTTACCGCATCTTCTTATGTTATAACTTCAAAACAGAAACGTTCTTAAAGGCCCCATTATCCCTGCCAGAATACAATTAAGCCGATATTTCACCAGTGACAACTAGTACCAAATTGTTTCAAGAAATATGTTTTGAAGCTCCAACAAAACTGGAGCTCATTTTGTGATACAGTTCTTACCTTTGTTCCACGGTATACATAATCTTGGTTTTCCTCCAGGTCGTTTTCATTCCCTTCATGAGTAGCATTGTTCAATTCACATCTGTGTCCCTCAGCTTCACTCCTCTTCATCAAATTATAACTTGCACAGTTGTGCTCCATGTAACACAGCGCATCACAGAAATCTGTCATCAAGGGATCATGAACCCACATCACGTGATTCATGAGACGCTTGCCTTCGAACGCTTGTTCTGGTCTGAACTCCAGGTGACGACATTGCTCTGTAACGTAGATATACAACAGATATTAGTATACGTATCAAGATATGGTCTATTGTAGTGGGTTTGTTTTGGTGATTAAATCTTACCAATAGCCCCTTTGTAATTACAAGCGCCGAGTTCTTTTTCCGAAGCTTAGCGGGAAACCTTGTTATCATAAGAAAAATTTGTCGGCATGACAAATTAGCTTCCTTAGACGAGTGAGGAGTGTAATTTTTGACGATCCGTAAATGAAATCCGGTTTTTCAATCTTATGGAACTTTCACAGTCTCTTAATGTATTTTACATAGCCTGACAATTTCAAAAGTTATTTTCTATTGATTGCAAAGATATTCATTTCTTCACATTGAGAAAATATGTGCACTCTTTTCTTTGGGGACACAGTGGCCATTTCCGAGCCCATCTTGAATGCCTTGGTCGAGACAGCCAGTCATACTTAGTAGAGGGAGACGATTAGGACACATTTGCTGTGTGTTTTTGCTTTGAGAGTTGACCCTGCACAGAACCTGGCAAAATACAAAAAAATGCTTCTATGTGCACGTACAACTAACCAATAGCAGCATTGCGATTATGTATTTCATGCATAATCTATAAGCATAAAACAAAAGATGCGCAGGGTCAAGGACCTTCCAGCCTAAGTGTTTACCGGCCTTCCTGACAATGTTTTAACCATGGTTTATCTTGCACGCTTGTGGAGATGAGTATATAAATAAATGTTACTTCTATAGTACGTGTTGGAGAAATATAAGTCCAGTTCTCTTTTTTTTTACAGTTAAGTATCTATTAAAATGACTCTTTTTCAGTCTGCTAATAAATTGACGTGTCTCTGCCATCCATTCTCGTTGAACACACGTGCAAAAGGTGAGCATTAAATTTGTGTTGCTCGAGTCTCCTAAACATTTCACTGAAGCAGGCTCCCAAACATGAAGGGAAAAAGATTTCTCCATTACATAACAACATTAATTTTATGCAACGAATGAAAAAGCATTAAGACCGCTAACTGAACCAATTAGCTGTAGAGCTATGTAATTATTAGAAATAAGAACACGCAAGGCCAGAAGGCGCTGAGATAAAGTGAAATGCGAAAAAAATTATCGAAAAAAACCTAATACGTCTTGAAGATAAAAAGATCTAGATTTTGTCGCTGTTCTGAAAATAGTAACTAAATGGCGGAAAATTCAAACTTCCAAACTTTATATCTTCAAGACGGATCGAGCTTTTCCAATAATTTATTTCGCATTACACTTTATCTGACCGAGTTCTTTTAGAATCGTGCACCTTTGGTGCCATAAGAAAGAAATGAAAATTTGCCTTTAGCACTGGGACGTCTTTTCCCCGACAAAAACCCTTAAATCAAAAAAAAAAAATGTTTAGCGTAAAAAGTTGTATCGCTATGCAAAGTTTAAACTCCTTCGGGTTAAAGATCCAAAGGTTTTTTTTTTTCAAAAGCGCAGCTTTCGTGATCTCTGCTGGCCCTGCGTGTGATGCCAGCTGCTTACTTATAGTTTACCGCAATAGCCAGTAACACCTAAACCAATGTATATGCCATCACTGTCACTTAGTATAAAAGAAAATGAAAACAACGATATAGCTGAAGTATATAAGTTATGTTTTGTTTTGCTCCGACCTGTAAAAAAGTATTAAAACATGGAATAGAATAATATGAATAAATTTTTATTCCTGTTTTGAGTTTTGAAATTTGATATTTTAATCTACCTTTTATTTTAATGTTCGCAACGTAGAAATAATTGACATTAGAATAAAGGTTCGTATCCAATATTATCTATCTTGCGTTGAACGAGATCTCAAGAGGTGTTTGAGAGGCTTTAATTTAGTGGCGAACAGGGGAAGTTCGCACAAAACTACTGACTTAACTGAAAAACTTAAAAACTCGGTTAAATAGTTGAATCTCCTCTTTATTTTCGTTACTTGACGAGCAACATTTGAACTGTTTTGCTTTTTTGTTGTAGTTTTAGAACGAAACCGATCTTCCCTCCTGACAAAAGGCTGACGGTGACAAACTTAAGTTAACAATTAAAACGCCCCATGCCAAAAAAAATGCTGTACTTTAAAATTGAGTTGGAAAATAAGGCAAGAGTACTAAACGGAAAATAAACTTACCGGCAAAAGAGCTGGGTTTTGGTATCAGTAAAAACACTAACAAGAACTGAACTAAGCGGAGGAAAAAGCTAAACATGCTCGATAATATTAAATAGGACTCCCAAGAAGAAATAATAATAATAAGCCCTGCTAGGCAGTTGCGCTGCATGTTTAAATAAAAGGCTATCATTGTTATTAATATTTTTGGACAAAGTTAATTATTTCTCGGCTAGGCTTTGACCAATGGACCTGCCCGCCGTTTGTTCAGCTCACTAATCATTGATTATTACCTCTACTATAAAAGTTGTTTTGGACACATCTAGGCTAATAGTTCTTGATGTGCCGCTACATCGTAATGCCTTCACCCTTTGGGGCCACATTTGACCAAAAATACAAGTGAAATTATGATAGTCAGATATGTAATAAGTCTCGAAGTAACCAGCGCTAGTAAATTCTCAGTATTCATCTGAAGTAATCGCCTTTGACGTAAGCCAGCTGTTTAACAACAAGACAGAAGCATACACCTGCTCTTGTGAAGAATTCGAAATTTGTCAAGAGAGCTTTGACATAAACGAAAAATTGAAAATGGAATGACAGTTCATGGTACGTACAAGAAGTATCTAACTTTTCAAAACCCTGTTTAGTCAGAAAGCTTGTTTCCCGATCGCTGGGGTGATCGCTGGTATTGCATTGCGCGTTCCTCGCGCGCAAATCGCTTGAGTAACTAGAGGTCACATTAAAATATTAGAATGCAAATGCATAACTTCAAACACCGGAAATACGAACTGTTCCGACGAACAACTATAAAGCAAAAACACGGGGATAAAAAAATATATTAAATAAAATATACCACGCAAGAGAATACCTTTCGCGCACGCTGATTGGCTGGCTCGGAGGTGATTAGCCAAGTACTATTCACCTCCGAGCAGCGGGAGAAAAACAAAATGACTTTTGTCGGTATATTGTCACAAATAAAGTTACTCTTTGGTCCGCTAGTTATTCAGCGTGTGTGGTATATACTAAAACAATTATTCACCTCAGTGTCGGTGAATGTGGTGGATATTTACCTACACTTCGGTGAATAATTGTTAAATATTGATCGTCTGGCTACAGTACACAGCCTGACCATCTGAACTTAAAACGATTTAAAGGAAGAAAAAAAGTAATTCAAGGAAATACGCTACTAAAGTAGGCGGGATGTACTACTATTTTGACATTTAATGGAAACTTCAACGCCTTTCTTGTTGTTTACTCGTAATAGACTACTTAAAATTCAGCATGGCAGCGAGGCTTAGAGACACAAACAAAGGAAATTAAATGACCATGTTT
>JAHPZR010050798.1:0-7500 GCA_019787425.1 Platygyra sinensis | reverse complement strand
TTAAGTTACCACATCTCTTCCATTGCTGTGAAATAAAATGAACAATAAAATCAGGAGTATATCACAGTACAGTGCATGATTTTCCAAGATTGTTTCTTGAAATTTAGTCGAAGATCATATCTCACTGGGAAAGGCATGCCAATATCAAATAACTTACACCTTTGTTTCTGCTCTTGCCTTATTGTCTTTACAATGTTTATCATGGTTTGAACGTTCACTCTGTTTATATTATATTTGAAATACTTCACTTTTGCAAGACAGCCCATCTCGAAAATATCCAGCAGTAGAATTGCATTCGTATGATCCCTCGGTGTTAATGCAGCCAGCATTAGCATCGAAGTCGTCTTGCCGCATAGCACACTCGTCAATATCTGAAAAACAGACACTTTGATATAGGGTACAACTAAATACAATGCGAAAAGCTTATACAATTCCGAGCTTTCTGTAAACTGATGTATAGACAGAGGGTCAAAGGCTGGTAAAAGGTCTCGGTGAGAGCTTATTTTTCGCTTGGGTAACTCTTAAAAGTGCCGGAAATTTGATGGCCGCCGTTTCCAAAAGGGTGTGCCAGGCAGTCACCCCCTCGTTTGGTGACCCTGGTAATACCATGAAGCAATACAGTGTAGTTGAGCAAAAAAGTCGAAAGGCGAGACTTCGGACAGCACCTGTAGCTAATAGAAGAACACCCTAAATAAAAATCCTGGTCCTCTAGGTTGGGATTTTTTCATATGGGGTTAGCCCCCAGTCCCTAGCAACATATTGATTCCGAAAAAAAAAAGAAACTAGCCCAATCACGACGTGGGAGCAAGGAAATGAAGATGTAAAAAGCCCGGGGGACTTCGCATATAAATGGTTGGGGATGCTCGTCGGAAATTTTGAATTATGTCTCTAAAGAAGTTCAGTCATGGCGTGGCCCAGGATTGTTTGACCCATAAAAGAGACCATATTCAAAACATGTTAAATATATATGTTTGTATTTCTTCGCGTTAATCTTTAAACAAGACTTTCACGGCGACATACGTGAGTACACATAATGTCGTTTTCTCAGAACACCCTAAATGAGACCAGAATACGAACTTTATACTCCAAAACTGAGACGACGAGCATCCCCACCCCTTTCATATGCATGTCCCTCCCCCGGGGAGAAAAGAGCACAGCAGATCATTTAATTCGATCACAAACAAAAACCAAAGCCCAAGTACTGCATTTCAGTATTACTGCTAGCACATTTCTGTGATTGGATTGCACTCTCTCTTCAACTTGCAGGTAAGTTATCCTGAAAGCATCTCCAGGAATTCGGCCACCTTCGCAATGTTGTCCATCTCCAGAAAAGCCAACTCGGCATTTGCAGTTATATGATCCATTGGTGTTATAGCAATCAGCATCACCACTGCAGTTATGTGTTCCTTTCAAACATTCGTCAATATCTGAAATATGATTAAATATATCAAAACTCAATTAGTTCCAGTGAACACAGCAAATCGTAAGAACTAAGCGGAAAGTGAAAAGCTTCCCGGATCAGTATCAATTTTGTCAATGCATGTGAGCGAGGATGTACGATAGTTGATAATGCCTGCAACCAATTGTAGTTCCTGAAGCACAGTGGCAGAGCGTGAGACCGTTTGTTGGGTGGTTCGTACACTCAATAAGTTGGAAGAAATCGGAATTATTTTACCCTTGTCTCATTGACTACTTTACAAAATCGTTACCCGCAGAAAACCTCAATGACCAAGTTAATTTACATTGATCAGATCACAAACTGGAAAAAAAAAAATGAGAGGTGGTTTTTCATCTTACATGCACAGCAAACTTTGTAATAGTAGCCAGATTTAAAAAAAAAAATGTACACTGAAGTGACTTTTCCGTTTAACTCTTGAGGAAACGTTTTTGATTCTGAATCTCGTTAATGTCCCAGCAACGCAAAGTAACAAGTTATGATAACGTATTAAGTGAGCGGCTTGATCTCACCAGTTTGACATTCCAGACCCTGAAATCCAGGAGTACACAAACAGCGGTATCCTTTGTTGGTAAAACCAGTTTGACAAGTTGCTTTGTTTTTGCAAGGGTTATAAGCACAGGCGCTCTAAGAAAGATCAGTGCAAAATATGTCACCTTTTTATTATATACAATAATAATAATAATAATAATAATAATAATAATAATAATAATAATAATAATAATAATAATAATAATAATAATAATAATAATAATAATAATAATAATACATCGCTTATATAGCGCAACGCTTCTCAAAGATCCAGCGGCGTTTTACAATAAAGGTGATATAAATTTAAAATCAATTGGATAGTAAATTAAATTTTTTTTAAAAAAATCAATAAAAGAAATGCCTAAGTAGATGGGTTTTAAGTTTAGACTTAAAAGTTTCTAAGAGATCCACTTGCCTAATGTCATCGGGTAGGGCGTTCCACAAAGTGGGAGCTCTATGAGAGAACGCTCTATATCCATATGTTTTAAGATTATATTTAGGTACAACTAAGAGCTAATAAACGTTATTCTTGATTCTCTTTAAAAGAACTTAATAATTCTACAGTCATGTGATCATTCTCCGTGGTCAAAATGAAATTGGCACTACTACTGAAGAGTTATTGCATGTCGTTACTGTTGTGCCTCCCCCCGCCCTACAAAAAACGTTCTTTAGTTAGAGAAATTTTTGAACCCCTTAAATGCGGTGACCCTTTCAGTCTGCCCAACTTCCGCGGGTTCTATTGTGTTTCATTGCAGGCCCAAATTCAAAAGAGTTCGTCAAACGATTCAGCAGTTTACATTTTGCAACATTTATTACAACGGAAGTAGAGTGAACAATTCATTGCTCGATTTATTTTTCATGTGATCACTTAGTTATCATTATAAGAGTGAGCGAGTAACGAGCAAGCGAGTTTTTAAGTCGTTCAATCTGAACTGCAGAGGCAATTAAAACTGTTGACGATAGGGCTCGTTTTAGCCACATTCCAGCAAGTTTATTAGTCATATTTATAACAACCATACATGTGCTGATCATCTTGCCTTTGTTCCACGGTAGACATAATTTGGCTTTTCCTCCATGTCGTTTTCATTCCCTTCATGAGTAGAATTATTCAATTCACATCTGTGTCCTTCACTTTCACGTCTCTTCTTCAAATTATAACTGGCACAGTTGTCCTCCATGTAACACAGCGCGTCACAGAAATCTGTCATCAAGGGATCATGAGCTCGTATCAAGTGATTCACGAGACGTTTGCCACGGAACGCTTGTTCAGCTCCAAACTGCAAACGACGACATTGGCCTGAAAAATATATAGTCAACCTGTTCAGTGCAATTGCAGTTCTCTCGATTGTTATTTCGCATATGTTACAACTCTTCAAGACCCTTCTTGACAAATAAGTTCAAAGCTCAACGTAACTTACCATTTGAAACATAAAACAAGCAGTATGAAAGTTAACTATATCTGGCAATTTCAAGAGTTCATTACTGCGAAAATTGGAGCAGAATGCGAATCAATTTTTAAAAACGTCTAGCAGCAGGTAGCTTTCTTTAATACCCTATCTTAAGAGTAATTCTGGTTAAAATACTGGAATATTTGCCCTTCAGTACAGCTTATTAACGTTTAATCAATACCGATGCGGTGAATGAAAACACATGCAAACAGCTCTGAGATATTTAACAATTAGACCCGTAGCCCTTGAGGGCGAAGAGTCTAATGACGGCTTTAGTATCATCCAGCTAGCTGGACAGAAAAGGCATTAATAAAGTTAGCAAATGCAAGTTGAAGAAATATTTATTTGGTAATAACACGAAAGAAAACCCGACCTATTTTGGCTACTCGAGGACTATTACTGATAGTCTTCTGGTAGCGTAGCCCGAATTAAAATGCAGGATTTGCATTAGTCCATTAGTTGGATGATACTAAGATTCATTATTTAAGCACACCCTTGTAATGGTATCAGCTTCAAAGCTAGTTTTTACAATAACTGTCTAATTTCTTGCGCCCTGATTGGCCCAATTTTAACATCAACAAGAATACAGACGGATAATATTTTGATTTATGCACGCTTTCAACAGTTCAACTTTCAGCTGTTAATCTGTCAATCTTTTAACCAATGGAGTTTTGTTGACCTTTTTGCTGCGGAACCACTTAGAACACAGCTTATCAATAATAAAACAGACTCGTAACAAACTGACATCAATATTTTAATTTGTAGCCGGCCAACGCATGAACGCCTGCAACAGGGTCTATAGTAAGACTATTGAGTCATTAAAATGTTTGCAAAGACCTCAAGAAAACACCATGCGGCGAGGGTATGACAAGCTAAAATACTTAACCGAAATCAAACAAACCGAAACTTACTTTCTTCTGCTCTGTCCTCAGTTATGTTCCCGATCAAGCTCGCTCGCACGCGAAATGCTCTTCTCACATTGAGGCGTGAGAAAATTGTCATTACTCGACGCCAGATTATGAAAGAGGTCGGCCTGATGTTTTCAATTTGAGATCACGATATAATTATACACGAGTACCCTATTTAACCATTGTATCACTCTTGATTAAGAGCTTCAGAGTAAGGGTAAAACTGAACACAATTTTTCAATGATCTTAAGTTTAATGACCAGATTCCAAGTGTAAGGTTAGGATTTTCCAGTTGCAATAACCTTGGAACTTTCTAGAAACATCACTAGAAAATGACGACCATATGCATACTCGAGTATTTATATTCCCACTGATAAGCCAAAGTCAAGGTCCTACGGTTCTGTAGATGTCATGTTTACGCCTTATTCCGTCTCTAACTCTAAAAAAACTAAGGATGACTGATGAGAACATTTTAACTATTGCAATTGTAAATTGCAATAGGTCACACGGAAATTGCGATATTATTGTGATAGTTTAGGTACTATTTCAGTAGTATTGCGATAGTTTTCAGGAATGTCCGTATTTACTTAATGCCTTACATTTTAAGAAATATCTAAAAAATAGTATTCAATATAAGTACTGAGGAACACAATGGATAACGCGACCCATTTGGTGGTTCAAGAATCAAGACGCTAAAAATGCTAGGTGCAGTAGGTGGTATGGTTTTAGTTACCTTTTTTACCTTCATTGTGACCTTGAAAATCAAATCTGGGTGGAAAAAAGATGTCTTTATTTTCCAGAGAATTTAAACTTTAGAAGTATAGAAACTATCGAAACTATCAATAGTTTGCTATACAAATCGCAATTGCTATCGATGTTTCATTTTCACTATCGATCCATCGCTACCGTAGCATTAGCATCGCGATTCATCGATCGCTCAATGTATTGTTACAGCCTTAAAAAAACTATGCCCTGAAAAAGAAGCATTGTTCATGTGGTTTCTTTCTCAGTCTGATACTCAGCCACTTTTAATACATCGGTAAACTATTTTGTATTTTTAAATTTTTAATCTCCAGGTGTACGTGATGTCTCCCAAAAATGAATGATGCACATTTACGTAAATTCAGTTTCATGAGTTCAGAAGCTAAATATCGACCTTGAAATATCAGTCAGGAAACAAAACATTAAAAACAAGAATGTTAAAAGGAAAAACTTACCTTCGGAACAGGTATTGAATATGATTAACGACAACACGAAGAACTTAACATCGTGATTGAAAAAGAGACACATCTCGCTAGTATAACCGCAAGTAGCTACGACGATCCCATCCGAAACGATACAATGTTCTGCAGCTGGAGTTTAGGCATAATTACGGTTTTTGATTTAAGTTTTGTTTTTCAATGTTCTGATAAGTTTTATCTCCATGACGTCAGTTTTCAACAATTGACTTTCACCGGCTGCATTCCATTATTTACGCGCTTCAGTGTTTGTATTTTATTTATATTTTGTCAGGTAGCGACTTCGTCCTGTAGCACTTCGTCGATAATCGTTGCACGGTCCGATTTATTTTTAGTATAACAAGCATTTCACTCCAAGGCGTTCAAACTAAGAAGTGGTGCTTTGTGATGGGGGAGATTTAAACGGAAAGATCGATATACAGTCTTACATAGGCCAATGCGTTAGATGCACCACTTCAACGCCAAATTAAAAGTTACATTTTCAGCATGTTATCATTTCTAAAGTTTAACAACGATGCGAAATTGATAAGTTCTCTATGTAGTAAGCTAACCGGAAACACTCTATGCCCTTGAGAGATAATATTTCACCATTACTCAGTGGCTTCGTGTGATGTCAAACTGGTCCTCGCCGTTGCAACAAAGTGAAGCACCTGCCCTAGCTGGCAAAACAATGTTTGAAAATTTCGCAGGATTGTAAATTAAATATATCTTTTATCGCAGGTCCTAATCATACAGTACAAGTGAACTTTGATTATCGCTCTCGGGCTATTGGTCATTGCATTCTCTAACTGTCAACTGTACTGCATGGACTACATCGTCACCATTTATCCGTTTTCCTCGTGGAGAACTGGACTGTAACTGGCCTCCAACAGATTATTAAAAGCGTGTGCAAATAAAATGACAAAGGTAGGTTAATGTGCCTAATTAACAGAAAGCTATTTTCCGAAAAATTGCTAAGGACAGAAAAAGTATCCTACAAAGACTTTTCACTCCGACCCGCTGCATCAAAGCCCTACTTTTGGTCAATCCTTCCATTTCATCCCATTAAAAGCGTAATCCCAATGGCTCCTGAATGAAGTGACAGATTTCGGCGTAACGCCCGTGACATCTGGTTTTGAGCACTTCATTTTGCATACCGCCGTCAACGGCCAAAACTTCCTGCTAGACTTGCAGAAAAGTCCTACGTGTTGTTAATTTATTCATCAAAATTTCCGTGCTAAAATCGTGATTTTTTGTCAACGTTAATTTGTTACTATGATTTGTGTGTGTATATGTGTGTATTTATGCATGCATGCATATGCATGCATGCAAAAATGTCTGAAGTATCTATTAAACCGTCTTAAAGTGCCCATGACAGATATTTTTTTATTTTCTTGTTAGATTCTACATTAGGTTCTGATATGAAAAGCGAAAAAAATTTCCTTGTAGCGATTTTCCTTCACCTCGCTTTAGCCGTTTGAAAACGTGAAATTTCACTTCCGGTTGGGTCAAAAACCGCGTCAAGTGGGAAACTGGGGATAGTTGTGTTGTGACGTGTCACCGGGAACACATTGACAACCAAAACGAAAGAGAAGTGAGAGATTGTCGGGACGATACTCGTCAACAACCGGAAATCCCAGTCTATTTCTTCGTCAAAGCTCGCTAAGCGTAAATAATAAGATGTCAAGCTACCAGGCAGCTGTTGAATTTGACTCTAATCAGGAGAGGAGCGATTCTGACTTATCGGAGACGATACTTGTCAGCAACCGGGAAATCCCAGTCTATTTCCTCGATTTACCGAGGAATCAAATGCATTCGACTCATAACCAGAAGGTCCTTACATGGATGAGCCATTCGAAGTCGACAATTGGATCGCCGAATACGGCAGAGAAGTATAGGAGGCCGAACAGAGGAACCAGGCGTTACAAAACAGATTCGAT
>JAHPZR010050797.1:0-11044 GCA_019787425.1 Platygyra sinensis | reverse complement strand
ACAGTTGAACCTGGCAAAGCAACCACCACCCACTACTCTGTTAAATGAAAAAAGGAAACTGTATAAACTGTATATGAAATTACCAGATGATTTCAAACACCTAACCTCATAGACACTTTGCCCAAATGGTGTTGGCATTTGAATAACCAAATTTATATGTCCTAATCCTCGCATTTATGTTAAAAATCCTTTTCTGTGCCCATGAGACTACATGTAATGATACACAGTGTTATTATCTAAATTTTGGTGCCATTTATGCTCAGCGTCTGTAGTGTTGTTTCCAATGGGTTTGAGAGTGTGCAGCATATGTATATAAAAATGTTTTTTGTCTTGATATGACTAGGATCCTCATGACGTACACGAGTGACCAAACACCTGAAGAAAGCCTATCCCTCGCTATGTGATGCAGAGGATGCCTATGGGGTAGACTACTTTGAGATGCCTCCTGTAATCTGCACTCACAGACACCAAAGAACAGAAATGCCAGGACCAGCTACTCTCACCAATCTTTGGTCATTCTCCATCTATGAAATCACACCTTGAATGAAACGCTTGTACTGTGCTCAAGACTGCATGACAAAGCGAATGCAGTTGCAACTAATCACCTACCTGCTCAAGGTGTTTATTGAGAACACATATGGATTGAGCTATTGAAGCATGATATCTGGTGTCTACACCCTTTATTGTAATAAGAAGAATTTGTTGTACATTTTTTCAAAGATCTTCTCTGAAGATCAGCTAAAACTTGACCAAATGCCCTTTGGATTAATTGATTGCAACTTAAGGTTCTTCCATGCAGAGTCAGCTGTGAAACTGGACATGGAACACCCTTGTGCAGTCTGGCAAAAAACGATGCTGGCACATTTTGGCCACCGTGGATTGCTTTGAATCGAGGCCCCTGTGGCAGTATGATGAGGATGTATTTTACTTCTGGCACTGAAAATGTGGCTGCTCTGGTGATGCACCTGTGTCAAACGATATTCTTTCTGAGGCACTACCAGTTTCGGGTGTAGAGGATGTGTTATGTGATGTGAGTGCTGCAGTCCTGTTGGTTGATGCAGGGAATAGTGCAGGTGCTGAAGATGTTGTGTTGGGTGCTTATGGGGTTGATGGGACCACTTTAGATGTTGTGTCAAGTGTTAGCTGAGTCGATGGTAGTGCTTCAGATGTTGTGTCGGTGCTAGTGTGGTCAATGGGAGTGCTTCAGATGTTGTGTCCGGTGCTAGGGTGGTCGATGGGAGTGCTTCAGATGTTGTGTTGGGTGCTAGTGTGGTTGATGGGGTGCTTCAGATGTTGTGTCCGGTGTTAGTGTGCCAGTGGTCAATGGTAGTGCTTCAGATGTTGTGTCGGGAGCTACTGTGGTCGATGGTAGTGCTTCAGATGTTGTGCTGGCTGATGGGGTTGATGAGAGTTCTTCAGATGTTGTGTTGGGTGCTAGTGTGGTTGATGAGAGTGCTTCAGATGTTGTGCTGGCTGATAGTGGGGGTGACAAGAGTTCTTCAGATGTTGTGTTGGGTGCTCGTCACAGCTCACATTTGGATACAAGACAAGAAAGGAATTTGATATCAGCACACTGTGGATGAATTTGAGTAGCAGTGCAGTGAGTGAGCTTTTACAACATGGCGTAGACCCATCAGAAATTGTTAAAAGACATGGCCTAACCCAACAAAAAGGAAGACAGTCTCTAAATAGTGGTATCTACAAACCAGGAAAGGTAACCAGAATGGAAAATTATACTTAATAATATACACTACTTTCTTCTTCTAAAAAAGGAAATTGTACTCAATCCATATAATCATGAGAATAAGTCCAAGTTATACTTTCACAGTATCTGTAATAGGTTTAATTTGTATAAACTTTGTTCATGTGGGTCAGGTGGTTTTCCCATTCAATTACTGTTTAATAACTGCTGTGGTTCTATTTCTGTTGTAAATTTATTTACTAGTCACTCATTAATATTGCTGGCCTAGGACCAACACAGCTTAAAAAGAAGATTAGCTTGGCTGGATTTTCTAGAGATGCTTCAATCCAGGTATATGCAGTTCTTCTCTCAACGTTTTGTTCCAGGGGTTATGTAATCTGATATTTGAGCAGCTTTCTACCTTTCACTACATCAACAATGCAATGTACTCATTTAGACCCTAGCATTGCTACTTTTCAATGTCATCTTAAGCAGTGGTTACATTTAATGCACAGTGCCTAATCAGGTTAATGTTATTTGAGGTGGGTTCGTGATAGCAAAAAAAGTTGCTGGTGAACTGTAATGATGAGCTATGATATTTTTTATACTTATTGTCATTTGTTCCCATAGTCAGTTGATCTCTTGAAGGGAATGCACATGAAAGTAACCCATGTAGAAGATGGTGGATAAATGCTGATGCTTGTGATGTCTGCAAAGGTTTGAGAGAAAGTGTAAAAGGAAAGTGGGCTGGAGATGAAGACCTTAATGATGGTGAGTTAGAGAAGTGCAGGGCTGAATATCAGAACTGGAAGGAATTTGCTAGACTTCTTGGCTTGAGGGACAGATTAGATGTCTTGCTGGAAGATCTGAGGATCCTTTTAGGAAAAATTATTGCGTGACTAGTACTTGGAAGATTCGCGAATATGCTAATTTTGTCTTGAATCTTCTAGCATATTTAATTAGAGTCACATCATAGTGTATTTTTAGTTGTTTACGTCTGCTGCAGTAAATAGTTTTATATTGTAATGTTACTTTATTTAGTATAGCTGGAAAGTTCTAGCACGTTTTGCTGTAAAGTATATAAGTACATCAGTGTAGTGTTTAGATGGTTTTATCCCAGGAGTGTTTGAGGTTTTTTCCAGGAGTGTTAAGAGAATAATCTTGTGAGTCAGTAGTGTTCACTGAAGTGTGACGAAGGTCCCATGTAAAGCTTGGAGGCTTTGTGAAGTATCGACAGAGGTCGTGTTCGTGTTTGTGAAGTGTGACAGAGAGGTTACATGGATATCTTGACAGAGACCATGTGTTTATACAAGAGTGACGGAAGTCCAAGTGTAGTTACAAGCCTGGCGTGTGCTTGTTGTGAAGTCCTGTGTGGAAATACTGCGTTCATGTGGAATATATCCTGGTTGTGTTTTCCGACATCCCTGTGTTCTGATTAGAGTACAAACTACCTGCCACTAAAAACTTTCGAAACTTGCAACACCCATTGCCACAATTCTGGAGTTCCACGTCTCAGCACCATCTAGCTGGTTTTTTTTTTTTTTTTTTTCTTTTTTTTTTGGGGCTTCCCACATTGTTACGTCACAGAGGACTTTGCCAATGATTTATTGCCCCATGACTCACCAGAGTCCTATCCAAGTATCGACCATATCACGCCATTACTCAGGGAGCTTTCATTGCGCTGCCCGTTTGAACAGTCGTATTTACTTTTTTAAAGTACTTTAAAAAGTTTTTAAAAGCTCCTGAAAAACTTAGCCTCCTCGTTACATTGGGTCATCTTCCTGCACTTAGACACCCAAAATAGGTTGGTAAGGTTTTCATTTTAAATTTCAGCTTCAAGTTCCTCCATCGAATCTAAAACCTTATGGAGACCAAGCATTTTCTGTATGTGCCTTCCTAACTAATTAGGTGTAGCCCAATGTCAGTGCTTTGTATGTTTTTAAACGTTATTTTAGTTCTTAGGTGAATGTAAGTTTTATTATTCTATTTCTTCCATGTGAAGCGCTTTTGGAACTTTTGTATAAAAGCATATATAAATAATATTATTATTATTATTATTATATTATCTTTTCAAACTTTCCTTACATGATTTAGATGAAAAAATGACCTCAACGGGCTAGGAAAGAGAACAAAAGAAAAAACAGAACAGACAGCATAACAACGCAATGATTAAGCTTATTCAATGCACGGAAATGAAAATAAAGCTCGGCTTCTGGATGATTTCACCCCAAAGAAACTCCGTGCTTGTGAAAACGCTAAGACTTTTTAAAATTAAAAACTTTTAAACTTTTAATTGAATCAGATAAGACACAACAATATGTAGTGTATAAGTTTTTCATTGTATTTCTAATCTTAACTTGTATTAATGTGAATTATATTTTATTTAGGTAGTATTCTTATGCACTGATCACCGGTTTATACCAGCGTTTTTATGTTAAAATCCGCTGATCGGTTTTTTCAGTTTAAATAAAAGCATTTCTTCTTATTATTATTATTATTAAAAGCAGCCAAATGGTCCCAAATTACTCTGTATCCTCACGAATGTCCTGAATTCCATCCCTCAAAGATTTTGCCTCAATTTGAGCAAATAAACATCCCTCGTCGACCAGCCATTCTCGCCATGAATATTTAGTTTGCTAACTTAACAAAAACTCTCCAGAGGGGGGACATGATGAAAAGATGAATTCGAAAGTAATGCTAATTTTCTGTCATGCTTTCAATACAAAGTGGTCTTTCAAATATTTCCTTTCCAGACAAGGTGTGCATTGCTATCTTTTTCTGCCCATTCCCAATGTCTTAAACAGAAGCTCTTCAAGTGCATTGAGGCCTCCACTTTCTAACCTGTGGTTACTACTAGTTTTATTACTTTATGACTTCTACATATCTTTGCCCTCGAGTCTGTCCTTACAGCGGTTATCAGTCACACGCGCCCTTCAACGATTTTTTGCCATTTCAAAAACTAAGTTTGGTGGACGTCAATCAAATGTATCCATGACAATATTCGTGTTCATTTCGTCGTGTCAGTTTCACGGCCATGTTCGATCGTCGTTGGATCAGGAATAATCGCTCAGTTATTCTGAGAAAGTAATTTGCAATTTCGCTGAGATGGAGGGCTCTTATGTAGAGGAAACATGGTTTGTCTTTGAATTGCATAGCATAAACACTTTTCGCGAGCGAAACGTTTGTGAAGAAGGCGGCGTACGAAACAAAATATTTAGAGCCGTGAGCGATCCGCCAAAGAGAAAGTCGAAGAAAGCTGAAGAAAGGAAAGATACAAGGTAGCTGAAAAAGTTGGCCTCAGAAATGAGTCGCTTTATGTGGAGATTGACTATTTATCAGCTTGTTATGGATGCAGATTATTTTCACCGCAGAAATTTTTGTCATTCGCCTTGCTAAAATACTGATAATCAAGGCATGCAGAGATCAATCTTGACGAGTTTCAAGCGTGGTTGGAATACTAGTACCAGACAGGCAAATTATATGCAAAGCAAACCGTCAAGAGAACCACACGGCACGTGGGAATGTCAGTAATAAAAAGGTAACGAAAGCCGCAAGAGATTAGCAGTTTGACTTTTGTAGTTCATTTTGTAATAAAGTTTATATTTATATTTAGTTCATTCTCATGTTGTTGTGGTTGTACAATGTTTGTAAATTTGTAGCTTCGATCAAAGCATTGCCCGTGAGCGAGACGAACGAAAAGGCGCTTCAAACGATTTTATAAGTCTTACTTCTCAGTTTCTGTTTATCGACGAGTCAAGTAAAACTCGGATACTCTGAGAATTTGACGCCGTTATTGTCATGGATACATTTGATTGACGTCCACCAAAACGTAGTTTTCGAAATGGAAAAAAATCGTTGGAGGGCGCGTGTGACTGATAAACCGCTGTAAGAGCTCATTCGAATTCTCATTAGCTTCTACCTTGGTATTTGGGTGTCTTTTCTTAGTTGGGCAGAGGCTGGGGCGGCTGGGTGCGCCTCAGCAATAGATTTGCAAATAAATCAGCTTAGTAGTCATCATCGAGTGAAAGCCATACTTGAATAATCTTCAGCAGCTATATAATAAATTTCACAATCGTCTGAGTACATTTCATTTCGGAGTCTGGTGACGAGGTAGAAGACATTGTTACTAAAAACAAAATCTGTTGAGTGTGGGAGTCCCAGCGAAAAACATTTGCGGCGAAAATCGCTACTGCACTTCAGAGGAAAATAGACAAGACTGGAGCTGGGATAGCCGAGGAAGCGTGTTCTCGATTTTCGGACGTTCACAGCTTTAACTCGCCCCCAGATTCCCTGTGCATGGTCACGAACAACAAGTGGAAACTCGGTTTTTGACGGGGCAGAAAAACTTGAGGATTTAACCAACAATCAAAAAAATTTTTTGCCAAAGTCAGGCCACAAAAATAAATCCGTATTATTTTAGCGGGAAAAAGATGTTCGGTGTTAGGTACACTTTAAGGAAGTGGATGTCTGTTGTACCCCGAATGAGAACGGGGAAAGAGGCGTTGGGGACGTATTCAAAATTATACCCGTTATGTTTGGGTTTGAAAATCAATATTAAAATTTGAATTTGATAATTCTAGTTTGGGTCACACACAATAATATTAAAAAATGACAAGTCGAATGTGCCCGTTCGTTGAATAAATGGGTTTGTTAGATTTTCGAGATTACTTTTTTAGACTACGCACATTGTTGTGAAAAAAGTGTCAATTGGACACGCGAGCGAAAACACCTCGTTTGTTTAAGTGTATTCGTTAGTAAGCTAAAACTAAAGAAAGAAGGAATATTTGCATCGACACCGGACAAATAGAAGAATATTCTAAGTCGCTATTAGTTAACTTTATCAGCGTGTTAAGACTAAAAAGGTCGATAAATCATTAAAGACTAGGCAAGCCGATTCGACGATTACTTTTTACTTGGAAGATTTTCTATCGGCCCCCCGCCCCCCCCGGCATTTAAATTATTAAAAGAACCATGGCATGGGCGTATATTTTGACCATTGTAAGGGCAATTCACGAAAAAAAGTGCCTTAGTGGGTTTAGTTTGTGTCTGAATGTGGCATTGTTAGACAAGAGAGATTCCACATTCTGTTAAGACATATACTTTAAGCCTAGCTATTTGACAGGTGGTGTGACTATTTGTATATTTAAGTGTAAGAAATAAAGATTGTTGGTGTTACAAACAATTTTCGATATAAAAGACGATACCCTGGGGTATAATGGAGCAAAGATGCTATGTCCCGGCAAAAGTCTACAGATCAAAGTATGGGACAGAAACCCCGATTATAACGATCCTTCACGATATAACGATATCCCGGCTAAGATCATGGGAGGTGGCGAAATATGTAAAAATACTGTTTAGATGTTGTTTTTCGTCAGTTTTTGGTGTTATTTAACAAATCGCACTCTAAAGTGGTATTGTTATTTGTAAATCACAAAATTCGAAGACATTTTTGATTTATAAATTGCAAAGTAGCGTTATAAATGCCAGAGGAAATTGGTTTTGCTATTTACAAATCGACAAAAGACCATGAATTGTCGATTTATAATCGCCCCCCCCCCCCCCCCCCAAACGTAAGTTCATGCAATTTACAAAGCGCATTCCTCCCTCATGGAAATATATAAATCGCGTTTCGCTTCTCAAAGTCAAATCTAATCTGCGATATATAAAATCGAAAAGTCCGCCAAAGGGTGATTTAAAAATGGCAAAAATGTGATAATATAAATCGGCAAAACACTGTGATTGATAAAGCCCCCCCGCAAAATGTCATAAATAAATCACAAAAGTGTGATTTTATAAAATGGCAAATGTGATATATATAATCACAATGGTGTTATTTAGAAATGCGCAAATGTTATATATAAATCACAAAAGTGCTATTGACAAAATCGCAATGTGATATATTAAATCCGCAAAAAAAAGCAATTTATATTAAATTGCAATTAGTGGTGATATATTAAATTCGCCAAAAAAGTTGGCAACTTATATATCGCCAATGACAGAGAACTTGTTTGCAGGCTCATAACACTGTATCTTGCACAGTGGCATTTGAAACAAAGAAAGAAGACCTGTACATTTTGGCGGGAATTTCAAGCGACTGCACCGAGGATAAGCAAAGCTAAATCGGCGGAGGCAGAATCACTTGCACGGACGGCTTTCCGCGGCTATCGCCTTCTGTGCACATCAGTCAGGCGTTAGCTAACCCAAACCTTATTTCGGTAAGGATGTGGCAATCTTTACATAATTGAAGGGGTGAGTGCAAAACGGTGCTAAGTGACGATTTAGGTGGTTTTCTTTTTTCTGCAAAAGCGCCTGAAATTTTGCATGCCGCTTTCAATTGAATAGAAAAACATTACCCTGTATTTTTTTTCGCTGGTTTGCTCTTCGTTTTCGAGATATTACGTATGCAAACAACCCTCCGTGATCTATTGTTGAACGAAAAACAAAAGAAGCCTTTTGTTTCGCTAAAGCATCAAGTCACTATAACACAATAATTTCTCACCGCCGCTTCGTTAGCTCAAGGGGATAATGCGCCGAACGAAGCTGATTCGAATTTGTTTTGATGTGACACTCGAGGGCTCGATTCGAGGTCGGTTGAAATCTTTTTTTTTTTTTTTCGTTGTGTTTTTCTCTCTTTCAAAATCCTTCTTCATGTCTTTGTAAACTGAACTGCCGTTTTCACTGGTAGGGATTTTTTTTTAGCTGCCTTTGTTGACGTCGGGTTTTGGCGCGCAAAGCATCGATTACTTCGATAACACAAATTCAGAGTTACCTGTTAGTTAAGCAGAGTTTGCGCGTTATTTCCAGCGATATTTGAAGCTTATTCGAGGAATATTTGCGCCCGCCTCGGTAGGAGATTTGGCATCATTAAAGCCTTTGACCCTCGTTAAGTCACCCAGCATTGCTCACAAGAACGAAGGAATGTTTTTGTTCTGAGATCATGGTTTAAGTCCGCCGTTAACTTAGCCATTGAAGAACAAGTGAGCCAGGCGGTAGAGTCTAGAAATGCTCTTCTTCCAAAACAAAGCATCCGTCCTGGACTTATGGCTCATTGCCAAACTTCGGCTGTGTAGTCAGTTTGGAAATTAGAACTGCTTTCTAAAACTCTTATTATTTTCTGAAATCAGCCATCCAACAACTTCGCGGGAAAAATGAACGCCCGGGCGGAGTGTGGGGTATTCAGCGGACATGGTTTTATAAGACAAATACGTTGTGTAAGCGTACACAGAAAATTAAAGCACATTTCACCAACCTCTTTCCCAGGGTCCTCTCTCTACTTCTCGAAGTAGAGAGAGGACCCTGAGAAAGAGGTTGACATTTCACATGCGTAACAAGACACACTTTTCCCGCGTAAAAGGTAAATACCTTATTCGTACTAATTTTCGCGAGGCTTTAATTTCGCGATTTTCGCGATTTGTAAAAAATCGCGAAATTAAAGACTCGCTAAAATTAGGATACGCGAAAATTAAACACGCGAAATTTAATACACTTCTATAATTGCTTTGATCAATGATTAACTGCGTTTACAGCTACATGATAATTGTCATCAGTCTATTTATCTTCTACTTCAGCACTTTCTTCCTCCAAATCACTGATTTCTTCTTCTTGTACATGTAGCTCTTTTAAAACATCTTTTGTGCAGTCATTGATTTGCAGTATTTGCTTGATTTGTTTGATTATAAACTCTATTTCTGTTACCTAATTGCAAATCATTATGGTAAATCAATCGTTATGTAAGTGATCATTCAATAAAAGACGGTTTCTTAAGTCTGTCTTTTCTCAATTTTCGCGAAATTAAATGCTGTAAATTTATCATTTTTCGCAAAATCGCGAAAACTAATGCTCGAGAAATATTGGTGTTCCAAATTCGCGAAAATTAGTACGAATGAGGTACAGTGGAACCCCGCTATAACGAAGTGTTACGGTACGGAAAAAAATGTTCGTTATAGCGGGGTCTTCGTTATAGCGAAGACCTCGTTATATCGAAATATGTGGTTAACAACAAAAATATTCGTTATAGCGGGGTAACCAAGCTGAACAATGGGATATACACCACGCAACTTGAAAAAGTCTACAGACTTGCACATGAACAGCTGCATTGAAATAAAGCAAAGCTTTGAAGGTCAAAGTTTCCCTATTTTGACCAATAGGAGTCGTGTTTGGCTTATCAACCATTTGTATCATGATGTCGCTTTTACTGACTGCGAGCGACAGGACAAAATATTCGTTATAGTGGGGTTAATTGTGCGTTGAGACCGTCAAAATCAATTCGTTATAGCGCGGATTTCGTTATAGCAAGGTCGTTATAACGGGGTTTGTTTCCACATATTCTACTGTAATTCTGCCGGGCTTTCAAATGTTGTTCGTTAAAACGGGGTCTTCGTTATAGCTGGGTTCGTTATAGCGGGGTGCCACTGTATGGTGGACAAAGAGGACGAGGAGTATCTCCGTCTGCATTTGCAAGATTATAGAAAGGGAAATGGCTATGTTTTTGGTTTTTTCGAGGGTGATCTTAAAGAATTTCTGGAAGAATATATGTCTTCGAATTCAGGCTGCTTTGTACTGTCAGAGCGCCATAGCAAGGAATATAATCATAAGCAGTATTCGTCAACAGGTACAGTATGCATGTATTTCGTGATATCCATAAAAGACACAGTCCACACTCTATTAAGAGGCCACCCTCTTGAGAGTAGCTGCTTAATAGAGGTTGCTTGCTTTATGGGTTTTCTCAGGATATCTTTTCGTTTTTTACCAATGGGCTAATTTCTTGGTGAACTTACGTAAACGTGTGCTTTAAAGTTTTTATCGGTCGCCTTTTTCATTTCGGACTCTTATCTGTCAGCGCCTTGTCCAAAACATATTAAGAAAGCCTAACTACGCTTGATAAGTTTTGTATGGCCTCTTAGAAAAGCCTTTTATAAGACGAAACAAAACCCCCTTGAGGACGATCAGAAAGCTTGTCGTGTCTGCTTACTAGAGGTTGCTGTTCAATAGGGGATTTTGTTTGCAGTATGTTACTGACAATAACTACAGCAGTTTGATAAATGGTTGTTTTTGCTAAGTCGCCCTTCATGGGGTCATGGGTCAATTGACCTTAGGAGAAAATCATGTGCACGACTGTAAAGGCATCTTAATTATAATTCAATCATAACTTATACTGATATTTTTTTCCACTTTTCATCACTTTTTTTCCTCTCTTGACAAATAATGTATTCAAACTCGACTTTTTTAACGCCTTCAACTAGTAATTCGTGTTCGTGTGTCCTTAACAACCGCCTGCCTAGATTAGCTCGCTATTGGCAGGCGGTGTTCACTGTAACTAATTCTTTTGGAAGAGTTAATAAACTTGAAACTTGAAAAAAAAAA
>JAHPZR010050796.1:5000-12819 GCA_019787425.1 Platygyra sinensis | reverse complement strand
ATTTTCAGGAGACCTATGGCTTTTAAAGAATCATTCACCACCACTACAAATGAGGCCTTTAAGGGGTTTTGGCGACAGGCGACATTGCTAAAAAATGTGGCGACAATCCTTTTCGAATTCACCGACAGCCGTCAAAGTCTGAAAGGAAAAGGGCGACAATTTGCGACAGCGACAATCCATTTTTACTTTCGACAAAGTGACATGTTTTCACTTTGCTTTTTCCGACAACGAAGTCGTTACCAGGCAAGCTCAGGCAGCACGATTCCTTTGTGACAACGCCAATAAACCATTATAAACCATTCAACTCTAGTCACACAGTTGGTCTCTTGTTTCCTGTTTTCATGTCATGGTATAAAGGTCGGCTCGAGTATTGTCACGTCGCTGCCCTTTCAGTTTTCTTAGGCCAAATGCGAAAGTTCATTCCCATCATCCCTCGTTCACAGGTGCTTAAGTCGGGCATAGTACAAATTTAGTACAACAGCGACATTTGTGTGATAGCAAAAAAGTGACAGCGACATTTGTCCCAGACCAAACAAGCGACAGGTGGGTTGGCAAACGAGCGACAAAGCGACATCAAAAACCCACTTGGAAGGCCTCACAAATGTACAACTCATGTCTTAGTATAATATACAAAGCTGCTTCTTACCTCCATTTTCTTGTGTAGGTCATAGTTAAACACAAGGTTATGTGTTAATGTTAGTCTATGGGGTTTCATTGGATGATTAAGGCCTAAAAATGGAAAGAAAAATGATATACTGGGACTTATTCCTTTTGTTTAAACCACACACAGGACTTATTCTGACATCCTAGTTTTTATGTTTACAGGGGGAGTGCATGTCCCAATTATATGAGGGTTGTACAGCTGTACAGGGAGGTATATGTATAAAGCATGGTTCACGAACGGAAAAAATAGAGGATCACAGATCACAGATATAAAAGTTTTCAAAAATCAGTATACAATGCTTCAAACGTATTGGTAAAATGTAGTGGTAGTAAACAGAATTTGTGTAAATAGACCAATTTCGATATACAGAACCGTAGTCTAAAACAACAGATTTCAGCATGAGGCTCTGGGGAATAAACCTCTGGAGCAACTACAGAACGCAGGGCCACTTTTAAACATTCACCAAAAGAGCCAGCTTGTTTGGCTAGGCAGTGGATGAAAGAACGAGGAATAATTGCGTGCACGTTAATAGTTGGGTTCATATATTTAGCGGCTCGTTTAGCTTGGCAGTAGTCTCCCTCGCAGCCGCTCAGGCCAGAGTCTAGCTCGGCAGTGGATAAAAGAATGAGGAATAATTGTGTGCATGTTAAGCGTTGGGTTCATATATTTAGTGGCTCGTTTGGCTCGGCAGTGGATAAAAGAAGGACGAATAATTAATACGCATGTAAGAGCAAACGAGCCAAACGAGCCGGCTCGTTTGGTGCATGGTTAAAAGTGGCCCTGTATTCTGTAGTTTAGCCAACCTCACAAACTCTGTAGTTATTCCCCAGGGGGCTCCTTGGTCTGAAGTCTATTGTTTTAGGCTGAATGTTAATATATCGAAATTGGTTATTCAAACGTAATAATAGGTAGAATCCAATGTGAACGTTACAAAAATGAAGCTTTCGTCACACTCTGATCTTTTCTTCAAAGTTTTTATCCTAGCCTGATCATGATCTGGTATTAGATTCAAGCCTAAGCTTATTGTATCAAAATTCTAGAAATAACTACAAAATACCCTCCGATAAAAAGACAGACAAGGTCCTAAGAACGTCCCGATCTATGCTGTTTATATGCAGACGAATTCGAAACAGAGGCAAATAAGCTTAAAATTTCCAAGCTTCCAAACACTCACCATAATGGAAGTTCCCAACGTCCTCGTCGTAAAAATAAGCCACTCGTTTCTTCGACATTGTAGCTCTTCCCTTAATTTTAAGTTCAAGTCAATCATAGTTCTGGAATAAAACGAAATAAAGTCATCGTAACCGTCACTTTCCGCACTCTGTCATTGTTCATGTGGTCCGCCATATTGTATGACGTCACTAAGAATAGTAGCACACAGGCTCACAGCGGCAAACCAAACAATTCAAAATGGCGGGAAGGCGCGTATTATATGTACCGTACTTCGAGTTTGTTCAAGAGGGTGCAGATTATAGCTTGTAGGTAGGTTCTAGATCTTGCTTACCGGGCCAGTTGCTTACAGTGATTTTAAGGGCTATAGTGGGTATGGTAATAGGAGGAAATGTGTATTCTAAATTGTTTTGATGTCAGTAGAAAAAAAAAAATTTTAACTTGCTATTTTGGGTTCTGTCCTCGTGTACCGGTTCACAAGAACAGCAACAAAGGACCAAACAATAATGATATTTTGAGTGTCGATGCGTAAATAGCAGTAAAAAATGTGAAAATTATGACTACAGAATAAACTCAAAATAGCAAAAGCTAAATATTGGACTAAAAAATGGTTAATGATTAATCTTGTGTTAGCCCCAATCGAGTCGGTGGAAACTGCCACTGAACTGCTCCCCCACCCTCCCCCTCGAAAGAGCCGGTGACTTAACGGGCCCGAAATCCTATTTTGAAAACAAAGTCTCAAGAAAAGTAGGGTGCCTTCTGACCTTTCATAAAGTTTATTTTGTTTATTTACCTGATAACTTTACTGTACAATTTTCAAACCTTTTGAAACTCCCATCTAGAATGGAAAACAAAACAGCTTAACGGGAGCTTCAAGAAACGGGCCCCTGATCGGGGCATAGACAATTTTGTGTGGACACATTTTGCCCTAGGGGTTCAGAATTGACATGTGTTTAGGCTCCCCTTGGGAATTGATGCACCAAATGAGGCAAGTGGTAACTGATTAGCTACACTATACTTCAATACAGCTTGTATAAAAACCCACATATTGTTTGTCATCTTGCAGTGCTAATGTCACAGAAACAGTCATTCAGTCTTGACACGCCAGCAAAGAAATTCTTTGCCTGTCAGTTACTTCACTGTAGGTCAAATGTCAAGGCAAAAACAGACCAATGGATGTACATTGACAGAAACTGCAAAATCTGTTTTAGTCAAGTCTGGGTGCAAGGTATTGTGGTTCTGGTCTCAGCAGATGGCAATGACCTGTTTCTTGATGACGGCACAGGAATAATTGAAGCAAATGGCATATCCAAGATTGCGAAAGATCTGTTTATTCAAAAAGGTTGTTATAGATTTTGTTCCAGCTTTCAATTTAATGAATAATGGTAGGGGATGGGTGGCAGGCTTTTAGCCAGATGGATGTCTACAGTAGGTGTCTTGTGGATGGTCACCCTTTTAAGAAAATTGTTTTATTTTCCATATGTTGCCTTATGAATTGTTCATTTGAGCAGACCCTATAGCACATTTGGATGCCCACTTTTCAAATCCTGGCTAAAACAGACCTGCCAACTCTCACGGTTCTGCTGTGAGCAGGGCTCGAGACTAACTTTTTAGCTTGCTAGCCCAGTGGCTAGTGACAGGTTTGATTCACTAGCCAAAACAAATTTTTCACTAGCCAGACACTTAAATATCCATCATCGCATCAAGTCAAGTAAATGCTAGCCTCTGTTGCAGACAAACTAAACCCCGGTATAGTTCGTCTGCGAATCAGCGACCAAAAGCTTGTTCCCCCCTCCCCCTCCCCCCCCCCCCCCCCCGCGTGTTTCCAGAGTTTTCTATAATAGGTTTTAATTGGCTCTTGCATATGGCTGTTCTTACACCGTAATTGGACAAGTGGATCTCATGGAACATGGTTATGCTCTCGATGAATACCAGATACTCAACATAAACATGGCGGTGGTCATGGAATTAGTGTTTGAAGCGCTGAAAAGCAGTTTGAACTATCTGACAATCTTTCCGAGCAGTGGGAATCTGTGAAGGTTTTTTGGGAGCCCAAATGTCTTTGTTAATCTCCCTATGCAGGGGTTTCAAAATGTTTTGAAGTAGGCGGCCAACTCTGGAAAAGTAGGCGTCTGTGATAATCGAGGGGCCTCTGGCCCCTCAATTCTAGGGGGGTCTGGGGGCATGCTCCATCTTTCGATGCCTGCCGATTGTTGTGGATATTGTTCATTCTAAACCAAAACATGCATACATGACAGGTGCCTAATGTAAACCTTGTGGGACTGTGAATGCTAACCAAACATTCAAAGCGGCAAAGAAAATAAACATACCATTGCATTGGCAACTACGACCAACATTTTCGTAAAACTTTGGCATTTAAGTATGCCTCTTCAGATAGTTCCGTGGCCGCCGTGTTTATGTTGAGCATCTGGTATTCATCGAGAGCGTAACTATGGTTCCACGAGATCCACATACATGTACCTGTATAGCCCATATAAGGGAGTAACCCTACCCTCCACAGGATGTGAGCACCAGTTTCAGTTGGGCTTAAAATAAGGATGGCTATTGTGCTTTTGCAGTAATGTGTAACTGTGGGTTTTAGAAGTCAAAGCTACTTTTTCATCATTATCAATAAGACCATCAGCAAAGCCCCTTCACAATGCCTATAACATCGATCTGAACAAGGGAACTAATTATTAGACAGGTCTATGGATTTAAGGGTCATGTCTTACATAGAGTATGAAATTGTGGTCAGGGTTTGTGTTTGGGTTTAGGAAGCAAGCCACATGTCCCCACCTGATTTTTCTGGGAGTACCTCACTTCCCCAGGGCTCATGTGCATTTTCCAGGGCTTCAAGTGACCAGGAATATTCCTAGTCTCTCCTGACTGGGATGTTAGCCCATTGCAGGGCTATGCCCAGAATGTTGTTAGCTGGTATCCATTTACATGCCGAGGTGGAGAGAGACAGTGCGAGTGTCTTGCCCAAGAACACAATGTAGTGACAACAGCGAGGGCTCAAACCTACCCTAATTAATTAAGAGTCCACTGTACTTAACCCATTGCATCACTGCACCTTCTCGCCTTGGTTGTAACTCGGTGTATTTGACAGCTGTCATTCAACATTTTCTAGCCCATCATTTTAAACTGGTTGGCATGAAACCCATGGATAGCCCATTAGAAGCAGCATTAGGAATGGCTCCCGTGTTCTCATGTTTCTTTTCAAAACTCAGATCTGGTCATGTAACTGAACATCAAGTAAATGCCAAAACGTTCTGTCTTTTAAAGCTGATTTCCAGTCCGTACTGCGCACTCTCGAGAGTTTGTTTACGTTTTTTGTTTTGTTTCATGTAAGACGTCACGAAATGTGAACATTTCGCAACTACTTACATGAAGGAAATTCGGAGTTTAAAAACAACCGCCATTATGGATGCGAAGCGGTCAAAGCTTAATGCTTTGTTCTTTCTCATATCACTTGATGAAACAACTTTGCAGCTGTAAAACTCAATGAAACTGTTGGAAAAATAATTTGAAAGGCCTCAAAGATAAGGTATGTGGTTTTTAACGAATAACATCGATTCACATTCCATTGAGTGCGCCGTTATAATGTTTATAAACATGAGGGTACTGAGACTGCGCAGTACGGACTGGAAATCATCTTTAAGCCATTTTTGAACTGCTGAAGCTACATAATATTACAAGAATTTTTAGTACATACTGCCAATTCCTTTACTGATTTTCAGTGTCCTAACATTGATGTAAATTTCTGTGTCATTATAGGAATGTATATGATGGTTGCCGGGCAGCTGAAGTCAGTTGGTACTCAAGATCAAACACAATGTCCCTGCATTAAAGTGCTCAAGGTTTCTGACCTCAGTAATTACCCTCACAGTGAAGCGCTGTGGATGATGGAAGTCATTGATGCTCAGTCACTGAAAAACACATGACGCACAATATTTATTTTTCAATTCATTTTATTTGGTATCGACTGCCCGCACTAAGTAGCAATCGTGAAGAAGTTGCCCGTTTGTTTAAGTCAAAATTGTTTATCGTTATCGGCAAGAACTTCACCAACGTTTTGCCTCGAAATCAATTTGAAACCCCGTACATGAATTCACATTTAGGATGTCTGGAAACCTCAGACCTCAGACCCTAAAAACTAAACAGTAAACAAGACGTATTCAATTAATCTGCTGCAGACACTGTAAAAAAAAAATTATATTTTTCGGGTCTGAGTTCTGGAGATAACCTTCGCATTTGGCAACGCCCATCATTGGTTCTGTGTCAGTCAAAATGCACACAAAATTATCTTTAAAAAATATCTGAAGTTTCAATAACCGTAAAAATATGTCCTAAAAGATAAATTTATCTTATGCGTAAAACGTAAAGTGGAGAAAATTCAGGGTGTGCTAGAATGTGGACCAAAGTTTTCGCAGACCCTCCCTTGGTGTGCCGTGACCGTCCATATGTGTTTTTTTTCTAGTTTGGTATTCGCTCTTCAGTATAGCCTCCATTACCAGCTTAAGGTTAGTAAAATTCCCACTCTTACGATAACGACAGCAACGATAAAATTCCCAAAAGTTGGAATTCAGATGGTAAACAACGATTTGTTCGCCAGCGAGTACCCCTCACACTGAGCCACGCGCCAGGCGTAATGCTTGCAATATCAAATTTCGATCCGTTTGGTGGTTGTTTGTCACTACGGGTCACTAAGGGTGTTACATATCAATCTGAGAGGGAATTCTTTGGACTGTCTGTTGTAGTAACCATTCACCTTTCAACTCTTTCCGCTGTGAGTTATATCATGGAAGAACGCCGCTGCAGGAGCAGTTCAAGCGCCTCGAGTTTGTTCATCCCAGCGCCAAAAATCCCTCCACAGAAAGGGAACTTTGTTATGACTTACTTCTCTTGTCCGGTTGGCAATCTGGAACAAGCGTCTTCGTCAACACATTCCGCTCGTCCCAGAGCGGCCGCCATCACTGAAAATACGTACAAGATGACGCCAGACAAAAGATTTAGCGCCGCAGAAGTTAGAAGCATCATCCAGCAACATTTACAGTCGCTAGAATCGCAAAAAATACGATCCCAAGCTGTGTAGAGAACTGGCCAAGGGGATGTCAAACTCCATTATGAGCGATCTGAAGATGCTGGGATATTCTCGATTTAAGTTTGTTTGTTCTGTGACAATTGGACAGATCAGAGGACAAGATGTTATAATAGCGAGCCGTTCTATTTGGGATACTGAGCGAGACACGTTTGTCTCGGAGAGTTTCAAGAACGAGACGTTGTTCGCTGTGGGTGTCGTGTTTGGAGTGTATCAAGAGTAGAATGGAGTCAGCTCTCGGAAAATGTCAAGAATCTTTTTATAAGATCGTCGACTTCTGATTTACTTATGCCACAAGACGAACACGGCGAAAGTCCTGAGTAATTGTATTTATCGCTTACAGGTATACGTGCACGTTTTTACCTTGGTAAATCTATTGCGTTACGCTTTCGCATAGTGCAAGTTCCGGTTACGTGAGTGGTCGAACGAGTTTCCAACCCGCAGGCCAAGCTCTATATAAAGGATTTACCTATATATTCCAGTTCAGTTACATATTAATGGTAAATAAAGGAAACTATATTGTTCTCATGTGAATAAAACTGTTGACGATTTCAAGTGATTAACACCTTCAACGAAAGTGTGTTTTGTATCTGCTCTTTGAACTCTCATTAAAATTGTCATTAATATTTTTTCGCGGTCATGTTATTTTTAAGAAATAGAAAACAGTCACCATGTTTCTGTTGGGTTTTGTAAACAAGAGTGGCAGTTTGGGAGAAAGTGATGAAATTCTGTGAGAAACAAGCCGCAGGGTAGGAATTCCACGACATTTCACAACACTTTCTGTGCCCAAATGTCAGGAGACAAACCCATTTCTGTTGTACTCAGAGGCCTGGGTCTGACTAGATCCATAAACAACATACATGATATACACCACAGGCGGCCCA
>JAHPZR010050794.1:5000-12500 GCA_019787425.1 Platygyra sinensis | reverse complement strand
ATTATAGGCGATTCTGGCCGGATTCATTACTATCGGCATATCTTTAAGTTGAAGGATCATATCTAAGTTATGTGTGTTTAACGCAGCATATATAGGCCTATTTGATAGATCTTTGCTACATATGTCGTTAAATCAGCTAGAATTAGCCTAAAAAAACGACTCCTAAGTGACGCACACCTGTATCCATGTACCAATTGGACCCTATTTGGATAGTATATGAGAAATAATTAAAACTTCTCACGTACAGATTTTTTTGTTTTTTAGTATAATGGAAAGAATCAGAAAAGGAAGTTATCTGCCGAAAAAAAAGTGGGGGTCACTGAGCATCCAACAAAAATATTCGCACACAAAGTTTATGCAAAGGCCATCTGCTCTATATGTTTAAAAATGGAGTAATTGTAGTCAGGAGATGACATAGTTGATAAAAGTGTTGTTTTTTTGTCACTGACTTGTATATTACGGTAATATACAAGTCAGGGACAAAAAACAACACTTTTATCAACTACATCAGCTCTAGGAGGGTCACAATTTTGTGCCTTCAATAAGCAGATTTTTACATCACAATTTTCGTGGCAAAAATCTGAAGAAATCTCTTAAATATTCACAAAGTTATGACATTGTGTGCCAAATGGCATTCTTAGGGAATAAAAAGTGTAGCGGTAACGTCGCCCAATAAAAAGTAGATTTGTATTTTACCTGTGAATTTCCTAACCATCTGAATCTGCCCAGTACTCCAATCGGTCTGAAAACTTGGTTAAACTAACTATGTAATGCCAGCGATCACTTTAGTTCAAAAAGAAATACGAAACATTTGCCGTCGTATCTTATGTTCTCCAAATAGGCAGAACTTGGTAATTTCACATTGTTGTGTTTTTTTTTGTCAGACTAAATTTGAAAGTGTGCAAAGATTTAATACAAACGTGCATAGCTATACTGCACTATTCATTAAACCTTTTGATTTATGACGTTTTCGTTGGCGTTGTGGTTATTGTTTGCTGAAGCTTTCTGACGCCTAGTAAATTTTGTTTTCGAATTTTCCGATTAGCGAGATCTGTTGAGTGTGCCAATAGTCTCAAAGTGTGATCAAGTTAAATACGTAAGTGACAAGTTCCAGTTTAAAAGGAAAACTGAAAAATTATTTGTGGTCGTGCCAAGTTCTCAAAAATACCCAGAACCTTGTCATTTTACATTGCTGTTTTATAGAAGACGGCTAAGAAATGCACAAAGATTTATAACGTACAGCACGAAGAGCTATTGGTCCGCTCGTAATTTTTTCCCCTTGATTTCCTTGCTTCAGGTGCCATCGTGGTTTGCTTAAGCTCCCTTATCACTTCCTCCCCTAGTGGTGTATTTATAGATGAGAATATAATGATATAGGGGATATTACATGACCGCGCGTGGATATAAATTTTATCTTCGAGTGTTCAACTCGACATCTCACGAGTGAGCGCAGCGAACGAGTGAGATGTCGAGTTGAACACGAGAAGATAAAATTCATATCCACAAGCGGGCATGTAATATTCTGTTTATTACATAAACATACTAATGACGACGTCTTTGACGATTTTCCGAAGATTTCCGACCACTTTCCGAAGATTTCCGAAGATTTTTCAAAATTGTTCCGAAGGTAAAGCGAACGTTTCCGAACATTTTTCGGAGATTTTCCGAAGATTTCCGAAGTTTCCGGAGATTTCCGAGGAGGCACCGAGGATGTTTCGATCATGCAGCAACATATCTAAGTACTTTTTTAAGGGATTATGGAACCATAGCAAGGGTGATCATTTTAGTAACTATAACTCACATGTGAAAGATAAAAATAGTACGTTAACTGCGTGCGATGAAGATATGATTTTTTAGTAAAAGGAGAAATCCTGGTATTTCACAGGTGTTTATGTACTAAATGTTTATAATATACACAGGTTTCTCTCTATAGAAGTCAAGGCTTGTTCCAGGAAGCTGACTCGACGTTATATTTGCCTTCTCGTGTGTGCAATAGTGGTATATAAACACAGCACGTACTCTCACTACTCAACTGATTCTACAACTGCAGCTCGTAACGACATGTAATCTTTTGCGGAAGCAAAATTACTTTTGTGTTCATAGCCTGAAACACTTACAGTGGAGAATACTGATATATTTATAATATATGCAAGTGTCTCTCTATATAAACAATAGTCTCCATTTGGCGCGAAAATATGCTAGGATATTTGTCCGCGGACATTATCTGTTCAGAGAAGCGAACAGTTTTCCGAGAGCGTAACTCGAGGAAAACTGTGAGCTTCGAGGAACAGATAATGTCCAAGGACAAATATCCGAGCTAATCATAAAAATTACAATTTCCTCGCTTGTGATTGGTCTAAAAAAGTCCTATTTTCCACTAATTCGCTTTCCAAGTTGTTATCGGACAGTTTGTTATTGGATAGTTTGTTATTGGACAGTTTGTTATCGGACAGTTCAATAAGCCAATCACATTCAAAGATGTAGTTTAAATCAACCAATCACATTCAAAGTTGTAATGACGTGCTGCGTGCGCGCGCGCTTGCTTTTTGTGTTTTTGTCGGTAGCCTTAAAATGTTAACGCCCCCTTTGTCAGTATTTTAATACAAATTTTCCCCTTTTTCATAACTTGACTATTTTTCTTTTTCTCGGAAATTGTAATTTTTATGATCAATTGATAATAGAACTTCGTGTCGTCCAATTTCAGTCTGTAATCATACTCGTGATAAACAAATCGGACTCCCGCTGCGCGGTCGTCCGATTTTGTTATCACTCGTATGATTACAGACTGAATTGGACTCCACTCAGTCCTATTACCATTACTAATCATAAAAATTACAATTTCCTGGATTGTGATTGGTTTAAAAAACTCCTATTTCCCACTAATTCACTTGTTAAGCTGTTATCGGACAGTTTGTTATCGGACACCTTGTTATCGGACAGTTTGTTATCGGACAGTTCAATAAGCCAATCACATTCAAAGATGTAGTTAAAATTAACCAATCACATTTGAAGTTGTGGTTTAAGGAGGCTCGAAAGGGTTTTTCGTTGCTATATTGCTTGTGAAAGGATGGAAGATTACAAAGAAGAATGTTTAATGGTGTGGGCAAACTATATATCTCCTTGCAACTCTATTGTTGGGCTATACTTTAAGGGTACTTGTGACGTCATATCAGTTACCATGGCAACGCACGAGGTCCACAAAAGCGTCCTCTAAATTTCAGTTTTTGTAAATTATCTGAGAAACTAATTCGGTGACCTACCATTTTTATCTCTTTGTTGGAAAGTTCCGTAATTTCTTTAACTTTTCAGACAGTATGGAAAAATTCTATCTAGTAGAATTAAATGTATTTAAAGAAAACGTGTTTTATGGCTTACAGAAAATTCCACTAGATAATTTTCCCCGAAACTTTTATATCTGAAGTGCCATCGCGAATGGTGCGTGTATGCAAAAAATCAAGATAGGTCACCGACCGAACTTTCGAGCTAAAAACAAATGTTTTCCGCAGATTTTATTTCCGGTTCGCGCGATTTTACGCAGCATTAACTTCCGGTGTGCTGATTTTAATACTGATTCAGCTGACGTGTGCATCTTAGTTATGGCGTGTGTAGATTGCACGCGCGCGTGCAGCTAAAAACCCTTTCGAGCCTCCTTAAATCAACCAATCACAACCTTGGTTTCAATCACCATAGAAACAAGTGTACAAACTCCTAAATTGGGGCTTTCTTCAAAATGGAGAATTTTTTCCCCTTGAACAATGATTGTTTTAGAAGACAGAAGTGATTTATTTTATCCTATGGCACAAATGTTTATGCGAACTATCCAGACGAGTTCCTTTGTGGATATGTTAACATGTTCAGATGAAGTTCAGCCATCGATCCACAGCATTGTTTATCGCTTCGCAACAACCGCGGCAAACGGAGGTAAGCATCCACCCGGCTGTAATTCATTAATTAAGTTCGGTGCCTGCAGCTTCAGCAAATCCACCAGCTGTAGGAGAATGTTCGACCAGCAGTTCCCATCAGTTCAAACCAAGTTCTTCATTAGCGAATGTAGCAGAATTCACCGGTATGCCGTCGTCCAAATACAGCATAGCTACAAAAATCTCTCGGCGCCATTTTAAATTTTCAACAAGACGTCTTATAGCCGTTTCCGTGGGATGCGTTAGTCTGTATGTGACCCTGTTTGCAAAAACCCGGCATAAGAGATAAGTCAAAAATGCATTGACGTTTTTCAACCCTCGTTGGAAACTCTTTCCAACGCGCTGCTATTATTTTAGAATGCGTTGGCAATATGTTCCTAATGCGTTGGCAACGTTCGACAACGCGTTGAACTCATTGCAAACTTCGTTTTTCATTGTCACGCAATAAAAAATAAATCGAAAACCATCCAGTGCATTACTTTAAGAAAGTCTTATGTTACTGAAGATAAATAAGATAAACCTATTGATGCCTGCATGAAATTGCCTGCGAGCCACCCCTAATCCCCTGGCGTTTTTTTTGGAATATTTCAGAGCGAGCGAAAGCAGTCTGGAAACAAGAAATCAATTAATTTCTTCGCCGCGTGACGAAATATCACGGCGCTGCGAAAGAAAGATGAAAGTTGTAAATTTAAAAAGACGACAAAAACAAGCCAATTATTTTGAGATCAGTCGTATTTCAACTTCACTTTTAAACCTAAAATTCCCAAATACAGAGAACGAAATAAAAGAAATACGAAAGGATGCTCAATAACAATAAATTTTCATTCACGCTGAGGCGAAGAAACCTGTTTAAAAGCAACAAAATGATCTAAATTCCGTAGACGTGCTTTCCTACATAACCGCATGTTGATTCAAAATCAAATTACCCTTCACGCTAAAGCAAAAGCTTGAGTTTTCCCGACCCCTTAATGCTTTTGCAGTCATTTTAACGCCCGTGGCTTTAGCAATCGTTCCAAAACTTGAATTCGACTTCGAAGTAATAATGTATTTTGCCATTTTTTGTTTCTAAAGTCCGAAAAGCTGCTTTAAATTTGCGATCTGTTGTCAAAACTTCAGCTTACTTGAAAGCGCTCCGATCTTCATGTTTTCGCGGCGGTTGTAGGAAGAACTCTTCACCGGAAAGGTTTCAAGACTTTGCGAGGAACGTTTTGTAATGGCCGCGAACTATATGAAGCGGTGATAGCACTTCTTGTACTTTATTGCTGAATAAACATGGCGGGAAATTCACACACACGGTCGCACGGCACGACGGTTCACATGATGCTACGTCATCGGAAATACATTAACTACGTATCATCACATCCCTCTCCTCCTGATGAGGTGCGTTATAACAGCAAACAAAATAACTACTAAACTGAACAAAGGAACATAACTATAAGTCAACAACAAAAGTTCCTTTGTTAGTGGATCAGCATTGTTCAACAATAGAGCAAGCTATATGTCCAGCCTTTCCGGGGACTTGCTAATCCTGCCACTCCGAGTTACATAATGGCCTGTGAGTGCGTCAGCTTGATTCTCGAAGGGAACTGAAATCGCAACAGTTGGGCTGGTGCTAGCTTGTACCACAGTTTGCTCATCTGCATCTGGTTGGACTTCTATGTTTCTCTGGGGGGCAAGACGTATATGGGTTCTAGTGCGCCTCAGCTCTCTTCCAGTTGGGGTTGACACAGTATATGACCGGGGGACTCCTGCAAGCTTTTCCCTCACTTCGGCTGGTTTCCATTTCAGTGTCGATTGATCCTGGATGCTTACTCTTTGTCCTGGTGTTAGAGTAGGGAGTTGCCTCGCGGACCTGTCATGGTAGAATTTTTGCATCTCCTGCCTCTCCTCTAGTCTGGGGGCGACTACTTCATTTAAGGCGTCTCTGGGGATTTTCCTCGGGAGGTTGTCCTGGATTGCTCGACCAAGAAGTAGTTCAGCAGGTGATGGCAGCTTGTGATCAATGGGTGTGGTTCTAAGGCACAGGAGGGCCATGTCAGGGTCGCTGTGGGTGGTTTTCGCTTTGAGAAGAGCAGCTTTAACTGATTTCACTTGGCTCTCAATAAAACCATTGCTACGCGGATAGTGTGGGGAGCTTGTCACATGCTGGAAACCCAATTCTCTTGCAAAATCTTGGAATGCTTGACCACTGTAGTGGGGCCCATTATCGGATCTTACTACCTTGGGAATGCCCTGCTCGCTGAAAATCTGCCTCAGCATTTTGATTACTGTGTGGCTGTTATTTTGTCCCCTTGGTATCTGCCTGACGAATGGATACTTGGAGTAATAATCAGCAACTACTAGGTACTCTGAACCCTCTAAGGTAAAGAGGTCTGTACCAATGGTGTGCCATGCCCTTGGCGGCACCTCTGTGAGGATCAGGGGCTCTTTTTGCTGGCTTGGGTGCAACTCCTGGCAAATGCTACATGTCTTGGTTATCTCATCTATGTCTTTGTTTAGCCCTCTCCAGTATACAGAGGTCCTAGCTCTGAGCTTCGTCTTCTCAATTCCTTGGTGTGCTGCATGGAGCTTTGTCAAGATTTCCTTCTGTAGCACAGTGGGGATAATGATGCGGTGACTCTTCATAGCTATCCCATCTTCTACAGCGAGCTCATCGCGAAAGGGCCAATAAGGTTTTAAGGTCACTGGGACTTGCTGGATGGTCGGCGGCCAACCAGAGTGGATCGTTTCCTTCAGTGCGTTGAGCTCTGGATCTGACGCGGTTTGCTGCCTAATTCTCTGCAAAATGCTCTCACTGAATTGAGGGTGGATGTCGTGCACTTGGACATTCATCCCAGGGATGGCTTCTGTTTCTTCTGGTGATAACCTGGAGAGCGCATCTGCGATCTCGATGCTCTTGCCTGGTTGGTAGCGGATGACAAGGTCATATGGTTGCAGTCTCAATAGCATCCTTTGAAGACGCGGGGGTGCAGCTGTCAAGTGTTTTAGGTGAATACTCTCGAGGGGCTTGTGGTCAGTGTTGACTGTGAAATTGTGGCCAAACAGGTAAGTGTGAAACTTCTCACACCCGTACACCACAGCAAGCAGTTCTCGTTCAATGTTTGCATATCTTGTCTCCACATCAGTGAGAGCTTTGCTCGCGAAAGCAACAGGCTTGTTATCCTGTAAGAGTACGGCACCCAGGCCTTTCAGCGAAGCGTCAACTTGTAAGGTGATCTCCTTCTTAGGATCAAAGTAGGTTAGAGTGACTTCACTACTGATGGAGTCCTTGATCTTGTTGTAGGCTTCTTGGTGTGCTGGGCTCCAGTCAAATTGGTGGCTTTCCTTTAGGAGCTCTCGAAGTGGGGCTGTTAGTGTGCTTAAATTTGGGATGAAAGGACCCATGTAGTTTGCCAGACCTAAGAAGGTCTGTAGTTCTTGGCGGCTGGTTGGAGCTGACATTTGTTTCAGTGCTGAAATTTTGTTTGGGTCTGGCTGGATCCCATCTTGGCTACAGACAACGCCATAAAATCTGATTTTCTCCTGCTTTACAAAGCATTTGTCAGGGTTCAGTTTCAGGCCTGTATCTTGGCATCGTCTT
>JAHPZR010050793.1:0-19210 GCA_019787425.1 Platygyra sinensis | reverse complement strand
CTTAAAAAACAACGAGTAACAAACTTCACGTTTCACCAAATTTAAATCAATAGACTAACTTCTAAGCTAAACCCAACAGACACAATGGATGAGTGTCACCCTGACATTTTAAAGTCCAATTCTTTGAAGGTGTCAAAGTTACTTTTTCGATTTTCATTGAGAGCTGCAAACTCATTGGCAACATCTATAGGACAAAGTTTGTCTATTCTCTGTTTGTGGGTATTAAGTATTGTCAGAGTGCAAAATCTTGTCGAGCGTAGCCACATTTTAAGTCTCCAAGCAGAACAAAAGGATCTCTTGCCTACTGCACTGGCTGCTGGATTTTCAAGAAGAAGTTTACATATGGTTATGATTTCACTTATCACACACTTCTCGGTTTCAGAAAGCTGCTTGATCCTGGCTAAAATGTCATCTAAAAAGGTAAATTCTCTGTCCTTCATCAACACCTTAAAGATTTCCAGTTGAACATTCAATGTTCCAACATCAACATCCTCTCCATAATTTGTTCCAAGAAAATTAAACTCTGTCGAATAATCCTGGCAATTAAGGCACTTAACTAAAAGAGACTCCATCTTTGCATACACCTTGAAACTTGCTTGGTTAAAACGGTTATCAACTAAGTTGACCATTAGGTCAATCGCCTCAAAGTATATGCGTCCATAATGTTCCTGTGGAGTTGTTGGATACGATGGGGACCCTGTTCCAATTTCAAACCGGCTAGGTGCTTGTTTTTGCCTAGGTAAGGCTGGTTCCGAGATGATTTTTACTCTTGGTTACAACTGTGCCATAAAATGATTTGAAGCACTCCTTATTCCGCATCTTCTGCAGGACCTGTTTTGTATGATTGGCACCTTGTTGTCCCATAACAGCGGACATCTTTGTCGTTTGTAATGTTTTGGATAGGTTATCTGTATGCAAGAACAGCCGCTCACCCAAAAGTAGCCCAAAGAAGAAGTCAGAGGTATTCCTTTGGGCTTGACATCCCATAATCCTGCCATGTACATCTGCCTGTAGCTCTTGGTCAAGACAAACGATCCACTTGTGAAGAAGAGCTGAGTAATTATCTATGATGTGATGAAAGCAACTTGCCCGCACTGTCCATCTTGTAGGACAAAGGCTTATGACACCTCCGGTTGCAGGTTGTTCATCAAGGTTTTCCTTTATGTCTCCCAATAGACATTCCGGTTTTGGAGAAAATTTTATGAGGGTTACGACTTCTTTTGCTGTGTCCATTATGTTTAGGAGCAACTTACGGATTTTTACTGTGTCCTTTACACTCAAACTTAATGAATGTCCATGACAGTGAGTGAAATGAGCCTTCGGCTGAACGTCCTGGATTCTGTTAGCTATGCGAGTTTTATGTCCTAGCATGTTACTTGTGCCATCATAACACTGCCCTCTACAGTAAGCTAATGATAATTGTAGCTTTAGTAACACATCTTTAATCAACGACACTGTCGTTTCGGCACCTATATCAGGTATGTTAAAAAACCAAGAATATGTTCAGAGACCTCCAGGTGTTTATCAATCCATCAGATACATGGCCGTCACTCAGCACATGCATGAACTGTTTCCTTCCCGACGTGAGATAAGCATCGTTGTGGACACTTGTTTGATGCATGTGGATGTACTAAGATTTGTATTCAACACCACAGGTATCGTTGTTATGCATTGTAACCTTGGTTGTGTCAAAGCTATACATTAAACGCTTGAAAAATTGAAGACTCTGCATGTAATCATCATGACTATGTAGGATCCATGATTTCAGGTCCCTGAGTGGGAAAACCACCTGGCTGTATTGCCTTGTATGCAATGCCACAGTGCTCAGGGTTCTCCCTAAATTTTTGAGTAGAAGGAGAATAAAATGGAGTAGCCGGCAGAGGAATTTCCGCCATTTTGCACGTGTTGGAATACAGAGTGTGTTGTCTTATATGGAGTGCTTTTTGTCGGTAACCGCTGCCTCGCAATCTGAGCCTGTTTCGTTTGCTGAACGTTCGATCGATGTCTGCAAGCAGATTCAAGCCTGGCGAAATTCTCGACGAAACTTTCAAGTTTATTCAGTCAAAAACATTTTTTGGACACTTGGCTCTTTAAGAAAATGGAAAAGTTGCATTGGATGCAAAACAAAGTACTTATTTACTTTTTTATTTGGATCTGAGTAGCCGGCGCGCCCAGGACGACTAGCCGGTGATTTTCGCCGGTTGCCGGGGCTTACGGAGATCTCTGAGTGCTCATCCAGAGTGTTGGCTAATACCTGATTGCAACGACTGGCTCGAGGCATGAACAAAGCCCTGTGGAACATGCATCATAAACTCACCCCCACCACCTTGACAGGCAAACTCGGGGTAGCTGCCACCTTGGGAGGAGCTGCAGCAGCAGCTCCTATGGCAGAGAAATGCACCAAGCCAGCAATGACCAATTACACCCCTTGACCAATGCGATATGTAACTTGCATGATGGTGTAGTGCCATTGCCAACTCAGATCAAACTCCCCTTGAAAAAGCACATGAGAGAGATTCAATGTTTGAGTGGACTCAAGACTGTATGAATACCAAGCACTCCTGCTAGCATTGGGAGTAGGTCTCCTTCACTCTTTACGGATTTGTTTAAAAGCATTGGAGCTATGAGTGACAAATATGCTCAAGAGATGATCTTGATTCCTAAACCCATAAGTGGACAAAATGGAGGACATGTCACCCCAGAAGACATGGATAAATTTTGGCAAAGACTGATGTTAACTGATCAACTGACCACATGGATCGCATCATAAAACCTCTTAAGCCACATGAAACAGGTCAAAGGGCAGGCTATATTCCCAACAGTGGTGCCAACAATAGTGATTACTTTCAATTACGACAGTTGAAAAGTATACCACCTCACCCTGTTAAAACAACCTTTGCGAATAAGAAATTGGCCTCTCCAACTGTCGTCACGATAAATGGTATCGTCAGCTCAAACATTTTGTACCCTAACTAGCCAGGTCAATGCTCGAAGCTCCTTGTTTGGCAGAAACCTCATGACTGGATTCAAGGATGAAAAAGTTGTTTGAGTCGACAAGTTGTTGTTAATAAAAGCAAAATTATCCACTCCAGACATGGTGTGGTTTGGAAAAAGTTTATAAAGCGCAGCATCATTTGCTCATGTGGGTGGCAGACGTGTCACAAGGAACTGGAAATGAAAAGGAAGAAAAAGGACCACTGAGTAGCTGGTCCAAAGAAGAAAAAGAGCGAAGCCAAAAAATTGAAACCGCAGGCTGGTTGAGAAGAGTAGGTGGAAGGCAAAAAATGAAAGTGATGAAATATACAGAGAGATTATGACTTGAACTAGAACCAACAAGACCTGTATGTGCTAGCACCGTCAATGTGGATGTGGTTTTGACATTCAAAAACTGTTGGGCAAAATGGGAATCAAATTTCAAATTTTGCCTGTTTATCAGTACATGGGCCCTGGCATGCATTTGAAAAAACCTCTGAAGCGAGGAGATCCAGGCATCAATCGATGGGACAAGATTGACAAACAACATGACATTGACTACAGTTGTGCCAAGAATTTGCAAGACAAGTGGAAAGCGGATGCCTATAGATAATCAAGACCACTGATAAGCTGTTCCGCTGCGGACCAAACCCAGAAGGTTTGGAACTGAAAATGGAAAAAGCAAGTGAAGAACTCAGTTACTTGTGAGAGTATTACAAAACCTTATTGAGTGAACATTTTGAACATGACATAAGAAGTGAGGATGGTCCCTACCAGGGAGTTTGAACGTTTTTTTTTTTCATTATTGCAGAGACGTTTATAGTGATATCCCTTTATGGGATAAAGAAAACAATATCACATAATCTCAGTCTCTTCCATACTAATGAATAGGAATGTTTGGTAACGGTTCAAATGCTCCCAGGCTTCCTGATCAGAACCTTAATCATAATCTAGTATTCCAGTCAATTCATATTTCCTCTCCCTGACCACTACTCTCTGACTTTTAAATCTGTTCTTGAAATGCTGTTTCTTTATAGGCGTGGACGATGGACCAGACCTGCCACTTGCATTCACCCTAAGCTTGTAATCAATGACATTATCCTCCAATATAAACTGAAAATAGTATTCACAGATTTTGATGAACCTCTGGAACAAGGGAATTTCACTCCACATTTTGCTTCAAATAAATGACTTCAAGCAGCTCTGTTACTAAATCATTCTTGCATAACTGTGCTAGAATCTAGTGAGGGGTTTCCCCCTGGCAAGTCTATGAACCAAAAAACCATGATCTCAGCTTTTTATACATGCTCCAGGAGGGGGTGTCTACCCTCTTCAGCCCCCTCATGATGTCATCACGAGCTCCACCCCACCCCCACACTCACACGCTCCACTTGTACCACCGCTTGGATCTTCTGAGGGTTTGTCTATTCTGCACCACCTGTGAAGTCATTATGACATCACTGTGACATCGCCACTTCTCAAACTTTTATTGGCAGCCATCTTCACTAAATTAAAAAGGTGGATGCAGCGGGCTAATTTGGCAGCTATACTACTATTCACTGTCTGTGAAAATAAGGATGCAGAGATGGAGATGTCCTGTGGAGAGACCACGATAACATTGCCAAAGCTGCACTCACTTAGCCAAACCAGGAAGATCAAGAAGGCGATAAATTACCTGGAGGAGAAGTGTTGAGACTGGGAGCAGAAAGAGATGGGATATGCAGTGTTTCTGCCAGACTGCATCATTGCGGGATACCTGCAATACCCGTGTTGCAATAACAGAAGGCCCCCAGAAAAATGGAAAAAGGGCCAATTTAGCCCTTTATTTTTACAAGGCTGCAGGCTTAACACAGTAGTATTTAAATAGCCATGCCAGGGCTCAAAATTGTGACAAATACAGTTGCCAATGCAACTTATATGTCTTTCTTGGCAACAAAAATTCTGGTTTAGTCACCATAATTGCGACTTCATTTCTCTATGTTGACAATCAATAGACCCTATGCAAAAATGGCTGCCTTTAAATTATTATTTTGTTCGTATTCAAAATAGCCTCACTAACCTCGTTTGGGTTAACAAATTCTTTACGATTTTTGTCTTAAAAACGAGGTTAGTGAGGCTAATTTAAATACAAACAAAAGAATAAATATAAAGGCAGCCATTTTTGCACAGGGTCTATAATGCTTATTCTCGCACAGTCCTTATTATGTTCTTCTAGAAAACCATGTTGAAAGATCTTTGCTTCTAAAACACTCAACATAAAAAAGAAGTCAATCTATCCTTTTGCTTTACTGTATATAATTATTCTCTTACATCGGAAAACTTCCAAATGGCTGTCCCTGTTTGAAATCGCCCTATAATGCATTGCAAACCCTTGACCATTCACTATGTCATGTATGCCTTTTAGTGTTCTCTTGGCCCTTTTCCTAAAAAAATTGGCCTCAAGTCTTCAGGGGCCACTTTGGCCCTCAAGTAAGATTCTCTGGCTGAAACATGAAACACTGGGATGGCATTTATGGGGGGGGGGGGTGTACAAAAGTGTCTGGGAGAGACCAAGATAGATAGAGAGCTGTTCTGAATAGCCTTGCGTGTTCTGCGGGGCACAATTAAATTAAGATAAGAATGGGTCATACATTTTGCCATTTTGCAAAAGTGTATCTTTCAACTATTCAGAGGGTTAACTAACATATTTAAATTTAAAAAAAATACTCTTCCCAGTAGACTGTAACACCCACAAATTGTTTCCCTGAATTCTAAGAGTAACATTTTTGATGTCACAAGTTTGTTTCAAACATATCACAGTTACATTTGAAAGAAATTGTTTGGTTTGAAACAAACTTGCAGCAGCATAAAAAATACTCTAAAAGCAGGAAAAAATGTGGATACGGCAGTCTACTGAGAAGAGATTATTAATATGTAGTTATTAATGCTGTAATAAATGTACTACCCTCCTAAATGTGGCTGAACTGACCTTGTTGACATTGTGCACTACTTTCTTCCTCTGTTCGTGGCTTCATTTCTGCCAGGACAAAACAGTAAAATAAATGCCACTAAGTGACAACCATCAGATATGAGGCTGCACTGTCTTAGGCAACATAATTAAGTTAAGAAACAATAGCCCCTATATATGAAATAATCGCAGCCGCTGTTACAGTAGCTCTTTATACAATTTCAAATCCTGTCTTTTTATGACCTTAGAAACCCTGAATATACATGTATGTCATAACAAGCAATTAAGAGGTATGCAGGCTAGGCATTAAAAACAAAGCTTTTGCCTTTTTTATAGGATTTCCACGGTTGCATTTTGAGAGAAATCGCTGCAGTGCAACTTCCTAGGATTTCCATGAAACCGCCGACCGGTTAGCTCAGTTGGTAGAGCACCGGACTGCTGGTTCAAACCTCGACCGGACCAACACTCAGGGTCATTAAATAATTGAGGAGAAAGTGCTGCCTTTGTAATGACATCTGCAAATGATTAGACTTTTAAGTCTTCTCGGATAAGGATGATAAACTGTTGCCCCCATCTCACAGTACTGGTGTGTGACGTTAAAGAACCCACACACTGTTTGAAAAGAGTAGGGTGTATATATTGTCCCCAGTGTGAGGGTTTATCACTTATTCTGTTCTGGGGGCACCTGTGTATCCTACTATTCTTTTTAATAAGATTTTGAACTGCATGGCTGCAACTAATTTGCACCTAAATAAGCAGTCTGGCAAAGACCCCCACAAAGTGTTGTAAAGCGCTATATGCATCAGGATAAAGCACTGTATACATTTTTTTTACATGATGTACATTAATCCCGATTATCAATTAACATTTAAGACTAATACTACAGTATGCGAGGGGGAGCACCATTGTAACATATGATTGTAAATCCCACATTTTAACACTTAAAAGTAGAACAAAATTTTGTCTTCAACAAAGCTTGGTTTTAAAACTGCTATGCATGACAAAGCGGAACTTTCTTTACTGCACAACAGCATAATCTGGGAACTGGAATACACTCAATATATGCACTAAAAAAGAATCATGAATTGGTGTATTCAAAATATACTTACCCTTGACTAGACAGTATTACTTGTTCCCACAAAAAGCAATTGCACAATAATTTATTTAGAAGCTACAAAGTCTAAGTGCAGTTAGCACTCATCTCTACAGTCATCTTAAAGTTTATACATCATGATAGCAAAAGGAGATACAGTAAATGTATAAGAAAACAGCAAGTAATTTAGTGGGTGTGAAACAAATACATGTACCTATTGGCTTCTGTACACTCACCAGCATCAACTAGAAGATCAGCAAGAAATGACTGATTAACTTCATTTAGTGCCTTGACAAAACTGTAAAATGCTTTCTCTCCTCTTCTGGGTAATATATCCAACAACTTTTCACATTGTCCCCATCGAGTAGCAACAGCTTTAATTTCCTCTTCATCTATTGGTGTAAGGACATCAGCCATATGATGTATAAGTTGTCTGGGTTCCATGTCTCTCGCAAGCTCAACCCTACGAATTCTAATAAGCTTCCTCTGCCTTTCGTCCATAGGTTTGTCACATGTTTGACTGTCTCTCCCAGAAGCCATTGTTTGCCCAGTTACGGTTCTGAGTCTTTCCTTATCCTTCTAGCAATAAAGGAGAACATTATGCTAGAAAGAGACTCAGATCACGGTGCATGTTACACACGGTCAAGTTATAAGAAATTCATATACATACATTTAGGTGAATTCATTAAAACAATAAATATTAGAGATACAAGCTATCTTTCTGGGTTTTCCCAACAGGGTTGAACCTGACTCTTCTCACGGCACTGATTTAACATTCTAAGTTACACCATTAAGCGACAAAAGACTTGGGGGATCAGAACTAGGCTATCAACTAAGGTTTGACACATTCAAACCCATAGTTTTTATATACATGTACACAATGTATGTTCAAGCTACAGTACATCTCCTGTAAATAGGCCCTTTGCAGTTTACGATCACATGGTACAAAAACCGCCATGCTGGAGAGCAAACCGCCCACTGGGATATCCAAAACAAAAGAATATTTAGTTAAGTTGCTTTGTTCTGGATATCCCAGTGGGCGGTTTGCTCTCCAGCATGGTGGTTTTTGTACCATGTGATCGTAAACTGCAAAGGGCCTATTAGTGGCATTTAAGATTACCATTCAAACGTTAACCCCTGTGAGAACACAGAAAGCAAATGTCGACCGACATGTCGGTCGACAGTCAGCCAAACTGTCGAACCGATACATTAGTTGCGTGTCAGTCAATATGTCGACCGATATGTCGGTCCAGGGGTGCACAAAATACACATGATCCCTAGCCTGTTCCTAACGACAACTGGCAAATCTGGTTACACAAAAGCAAGACCTTGAAAGTTGTCCTTTGTACTAAATTTTGCCCTAAGTCGTGAAATTAAGCCTTAATTGCCCTCAGGCCCATGCGATTACACATACTAGATATGCTGTATTACCAGTTGTTCTCCTAAAATAATCACCCTATCCAAAAGAGTCTTATTGAGGGTTGCTCAAAACAGTTTCTAGATTTCTGGATTTTGATGGGTCGTTATAACTACCACTCTTTATCACTTGATGCTACATGCAATCATGGTATCAAAATACTTCCCAACCATTGGTGCACACGTTTTTATAATTCAAAAACTGCACGGTGAAACTTCTTATTTTTAAGGACGTTCGCACCCATTGCTACTGCTTATCTCTAGTGCGCACACTATTCATTGGTCATGTGCGTGCCACGTCATTTTCAAGCGAGCGCACAGAGTTGAAAACTCAACAAAATATAGAGCTGATAACCTTTGTGTTAACTTTGTGTGCGAATATTTTTGTTGGATGCTCGGTAACCCCCACTTTTTTTTTTAGGCAGATCACTTCCTTTTCTGATTCTTACCATTATACCATAGTTAGGTTACTTATATGATTATACAAAAAAAAAACAAAAAAAATCTGTGCGTGGGAAGTTTTAATTATTTCTCTTATAACGGTACTATTCAAATAAGGTTGAATTGGTACATGGATACAGGTGTGCATAACTTAGAAGTTGTATTTTTTAAGGCTAATTCTAGCTGATTTAATGACATATATAGCAAAGATCTACCAAATAGGCCTATATATGCTCTGTTATAAACACACATAACTTAGATATGATTCTTCAACTATATGCCGATAGTAATGAATCCGGCCAAAATCACCTCGAATGACTGGAAATCCTAGAAATGCTATGGTCTGTGATACGCCTTATCTTCAAAACAAGTTCGGTCACCCCCGACTTTTTTTACGTTTTTAGGCCCAGTTTAAACGTCGCATTTTACATGCGCCGAATCAAATTGCCAAATTAAGTGCATGTAAAATTCAACGTCTAAATCAATTAAATGCGACATATTTCAATTTGATGCGAGTCAGTCGAATATGCGACTGAAGTTCCACAGTTGATTTAAACGCCGCATTTTACATGTGCCAAATTGAATTGAAATTACGTTACGGTGATTCCTCAGTATTGCATTGCACATCCCAAATGCGCACGATTTTTGCGTCATTAATTAGCACGCGCAAATGAGCGTGTGCACGTGCAAAACATAATAAATTTCCAACAAGCAAGGCTTGACAGCAAAATAAAAGCTTGTTTTCTCTTAAACGAGCATGGTGACCTAATTTTTTTATTGCATAAATAATAGTGTCCATTAATCTAAAAAAATTTTAAAAAAATTTATCGAAAGGAAAAAAAGATATAGCTGAAAGCGTGCAAAAAAACCGTCACTCTAGGATTTAAATTCTGGCCATGAAAACAACAACTCGACGAACGCATTTCTTCCACCTCGTTTAAAATGATGCGATTTTTTCCACAAATTTTATATGATACTGTTCCATGTGTTCCATACTTTCTTCCTGTCAAGTTTTCTTCCGAGTATTACTTCGATAAACTGTACTTTCAGCTTCCGCAAAATGTATCGTGGACCAATGAATAACGCGCAAGATTAACATGAGTACAGGCATGAATGGGGCAAGATTGGCCCATCATATCTCTTTTCCGAGAATGGTGACCTGTCTTTTTTATTTTATCTTTCGAAACAGTGCATTGTAGGGAACATTCAGAGAAAGTTTAAAAAAAAACACATCGGTAATTTTTATTTCTGAGGAATCACCTTAAACATCATACATGTATGTTTCGAATCGAGGAATTGTGGGTTGTGTGTGGTTTATATAGAGAAATATGGAGCTACGCTATTGGTTGGTGCCTGGCAACGTGAAAAAACAACAGAATAAATTAGTTGAATGAAAAGCGTTTGTTGATACCGTGAGGATTAAGAGTGCCGATTTGAAAAATAAATTTTTGTTCTAGAGTTTTGCGGCTTTTTGTGCTTCCTTGATGTAGGGAGAGGCCACAGACTGCCATATGGTGCTTCGAATGGTTCGGCAGATTAAAGTGTCTAGTGACCGGTTTAGATGCGTTTTTGTCATCTTTCGCAACGTCGCGAAGATGTTCTCGGAATCGGTCGCCTAGTCGTCTACCTGTTTCGCCAATATATAACTTTTTGCAGAGAGTGCAAGTTATACAGTAGATGACATTGGCTGAGGTACAGGTAAAATGATCAGTGAGTTTAATAGATCGCTTGGGCACCGACAATTTCTCAACGTTACAGAAGAAAGGACATGTTTTGCATCGTGCGCGTGCACATTTAAAAGTACCGGGCTTTTCACTCGTTTGGAAAGAACTTCTGACTAAAAAGTTACCTATGTTTTTGTCGCGTTTAAATGAAATTAATGGCGGTTGCGAAAAGATTCTACCAGTATCGGGATCATTTTGAAGTAATTTAAAGTTTTTGAGAATGATGGATTTTATTGCATGGTTGTGAGGGTGAAATGTGAGAGTGAATGGAATTCCATTATTATTCTCTTTCTAAGACGTTTGTAGTGCTGACTGCCGATCGATTTGTTGGGCGCGATGATGGCCTGCTTGAACAACAGAGGCAGGATAGCCACGTTTGTCGAGAAACTCGCACATTTCCTCTGATTTTAAGGAAAAAATCAGAGTCCTCACTACAAAGGCGACGAAGTCTAAGAAACTGAGAATAAGGAATGGAATTCTTGACATGTGATGGATGTGAAGATGAATACAACAAATACCTCTACCAAAAAGAAGCTTTGCGGCAACTTTCTGACACCTCTTTTTATGCTAAAGTCGATAAAGATATCACTTCCAATAACCAACAAATTGTCAAGAACACTATTAACGACCTTATAGTCAAACAAGAATTGCCGGCTACTGCTACTAATCTCATCATCACCACTCCTAGAACTTCATGTATTTACTTTTTACCTAAAATTCACGAACCTAACCCAGGCCAACCTATTCAGTCTCTGCGTGTAGTTGCCCTACCAAACTCATTTCTAGCTATTTAGACAAAATTATGGCACCTATCGTCAGATCTTCACCGTCATATGTTAAAGACAGTCAACACGCACTCTAAATTTTTCGTGATTTCAATTTCCTGGGCGAAGACAAACTTATTTTCACTATGGATATTACATCTCTTTACACCGTCATCCCTAATGGCGAAGGTCTTCTAGCCCTCAAACATTTTTTCGATTTACGTACTGTTAAGGAACCAAGCTCAGAAACATTGCTCCGCCTGGCTGAACTAGTTTTAACACTAAACTGTTTTTCATTTGCTGACAGTTATTATAAACAAATCAATGGGGTGGCCATGGGTACCAAAATGGGACTCAGCTACGCCAACCTTTTCGTAGGCTACATTGAACACCAATTTTTCAATCAATACAACGGTCCCAAACCTGACCTCTACTGTCACTACATTAACGACTGTGTTGGCGCAACTTCCTCCACCAGAGAGGAACTCAATCAATTTATAACTGCTGTTAATTCATTTCATCCGGCTCTTAAATATACCTGGGAAATTTCCAACACTTCTTTCGCATTTCTAGATATTAAAGTTTCTGTCAAAGGCAACGGTTTATGCACCAGTGTGCACTACAAACCCACAGATTCTCATAGTTATTTGTTGTATTCATCTTCACATCCATCACATGTCAAGAATTCCATTCCTTATTCTCAGTTTCTTAGACTTCATCGCCTTTGTAGTGAGGACTCTGATTTTTCCTTAAAATCAGAGGAAATGTGCGAGTTTTTCGACAAACGTGGCTATCCTGCCTCTGTTGTTCAAGCAGGCCATCATCGCGCCCAACAAATCGATCCGCAGTCAGCACTACAAACGTCTCAGGAGGAGAATAATAATGGAATTCCATTCACTCTCACATTTCACCCTCACAACCATGCAGTAAAATCCATCATTCTCAAAAACTTTAAATTACTTCAAAATGATCCCGATACTGATAGAATCTTTTCGCAAACGCCATTAATTTCATTTAAACGCGACAAAAACATTAGGTAATTTTTAGTCAGAAGTTCTTTCCAAACGAGTGAAAAACCCGGTACTTTTAAATGTGCACGAACACGATGCAAAACATGTCCTTTCATTTGTAACGTTGAGAAATTGTCGGGGCCCAAGCGATCTATTAAAATCAATGATCATTTTACCTGTATCTCAGCCAATGTCATCTACTGTATAACTTGCACTCTCTGCAAAAAGTTATATATCGGCGAAACAGGTAGACGACTAGGCGACTGATTCCGAGAACATCTTCGCGACGTTGCGAAAGACAACAACAACGCATCTAAACCGGTCGCTAGACACTTTAATCTGCCGAATCATTCGAAGCACCATATGGCAGTCTGTGGCCTCTCCCTACATCAAGGAAGCACAGAAAGCCGCAAAACTCTAGAACAAAAATTTATTTTTCAAATCGGCACTCTTAATCCTCACGGTATCAACAAACGCTTTTCATTCAACTAATTTATTCTGTTGTTTTTTCACGTTGCCAGGCACCAACCAATAGCGTAGCTCCATATTTCTCTATATAAACCACACACAACCCACAATTCCTCGATTCACTCCGACGAAGGGCTAGCGCTCGAAACATCAGCTTTCGAATCTCTTTACGGTGGCCAATTCACATTATCAACTCAGTTGATAAAACCAAATTATCCTATTTTCGGCATATGGCCTTCTCGAATTCACATCAGACGAACAAATGCCAGACGATTTGTCCGTCCTCTAGTGTGAAAACGGCCAATCAGGGGCACCCAACGACAATTTTCGGAAAAATATCTGTTCGGAAGACGATTTGAGATCTAGAATTTTCGAAACATTTGTTGTAAAATTACTTACTTGCTTGCCTCTCCTAGGATTTTCGAACATCTAAAAAATGGTAAAATTGCCCATTTTCAACGGATTTTTACCCTAAAAAGGTCACCTAGAATTTTCGGGAGCCTTTTTTCTGGCTGAAATTTTCGAACAGGTAAGGTTTGATCCCTATAATTTTCGGATCACTGGACTTTCAGCTAGGAAATCCGAACAGATGAAAAATTTATAGGGGATAAAAATATGCCCCATTCACCGTTTAAATACTAAAACACGTTTAACAATGCTATGTTTAAGTGGTTTTGAACTATATTCTCGTTGGGTGCCCTTGGCCAATGCGACATTTAAATCAAATCAGCCGAACGTATTCATTCGAGTCAACTAAAATTAGTATTTAATTCGGCGCATGTAAAATGCGACGTTTAAACCAGGCCTTAATCTATTAAATCTTATCATTTTCTACTGCAGACAAAGTTTTAAAATCTGTGTGTGGGAAGTTTTTGGGCGCGAACCAGAGGAGGTTGGACACGGTCCGAAATGCAGCATGGGTAAATAATCCGATGGGCCTCAGTTTACGCGAGCTCTCATGGCGTTTGGACCTCTGACCAGGCGACCAAAGATACATTTAAAGCGGAATTTCGCTCATATTTTCAATTCAAATGCTGAACATCGAACGTTCTTCTGCCCCACAATTCTTTGGATCACCTTACCTATACATGGTGATCGATGAAGACAACAAAATCATGGCTTTTTCTGATCGAGGCCCAGAGTAAAGATGAGCCCACGCGCGATCGACCGATCAATCAGATCAATTGAGATCCTACAAACGCAGATAGATCTTTACAACTATTTTTTCTACACATCCTGCCACTTTGTAACGTATGGCAACACTTGAATACCTGTGCTTCCCGAGTGATGCAGGTTTACGCTTCTCATCGAATTGCCTTGAATTAGTCGCAACTGAAAATTTTAGCTCACGTAAGCTTGACTACAAATTGCTTATATTTACTTCAGGCTGTCTGTTGTTTACATTTCATTATACGTTTATGGCTCAAATGTTCTACTTTATCATGTTACAGTGAACTCAAGAGACATTGTCTTATATGCACTGTGCCAACATGTCATATGTATCATTGCCTGAGATATAGTTATTATCAACAGAAGTTAGTAACATTATGGACTTTGCAAGGAGTTTACTAGTAAAGATCTGTTTGCAAGTAAAGATCAATCTTTTTTCAGTGATGTCATAGTTACTAGTGTGTAAGCTTTTACAATACTGTACCTAAATCTGGTCATGGAAACCTTACATGTACACGCATGTCATAATGATGTGAGGTAGTGCAAAATTGTAGGTATACTCTTTGCCTTGGATTATTTACATTGTTGTAAACTGACATAATCCCCATAACTCTAAAAAATTCAAAGTCAATCAAGCAAGTTACAAAAAGTCAAGGCGACCAGATCAATAGGCATTTAACTTGGGGGAGGGTTGCCGGGGTATGACAAGAATTGGATGTTTTGTCAAATGTAGTTAAGCTTGGGCAGCATCTGGCAGTCAAACTGCCCAGATTTCAAAATATTATGTCTTTAATGTTGAAACCAAGTTGAGACTAGGCTGCTATACTACTCAAATGTTTTAAAGTGTTCACTTCTCTTTTAAATAATTACCTTGATCTGCCCTTGGAGAGAACAGAACATGAAATAAAAAAACAATTTGGCTGATAAATTCTATGCAATCAATGACCAGCATGCTAATATTTAAGGCCAAAAATATATAATAGAAAAAGACAACATGAGGTTCATCACTTTACCTGTATTTCAGGATTCTAAATTGGTTCTTGTGTCTAGTTCTGCCTAAGAAATTATATCCTTTTGAAAGGAACCTATTGTAATCCAATGTTTGACCATTACTGATTGTGGACTGGGTTCCCATTGTCTTTACTAATAAATTGTCTTTGCTGATAAATAGTTTTAAGATTTTTACAGTGTTTGAAAAAAAAAGCTTGAGATGACTATTGTTAAGTGCTTATGTGGGGTCTTGATTGCCTTGACAAGTTGGGCTGGACTTTTAGGAAAACATCCATCACCATTCAGTAATTCTGGGCAACCAGACAAGTAATGATTTTGAGCCTGGCCTTGTACCAATCTTCGGTACAGTACATGTAGGTACTTAACACATGCACATGCGCAAAACAGATGGCAACAAACAAATATCTCCACATTACAAAAACATCACAATTCAGAGCAATCTTTACTTGAAATATGTTATTAACATTTATCTTACAGCCTGAAACTGGCGGTCAAGAAATGCATCATAGAATATTACATTAAACAACCTGATATGCTAATAATTTGGAGCAAATTTTTCCAAAACATGAAAGTAAATAATTGATATTTGAAGCTGTTTCCTTCTGATAAAGCTAAGGCGAGTTCATCAAACACACTCAAAGCTACATTGTGTGGTTCCAGAAAATATCCATACCCCCACCACGGAGGGAATTGGAAATTCCGAAGGGGAGGGGGGGTCAAAGACCCAGGAAATTCCAGAGGGGAGGGGGGTTGTATGATCGAGTTAGTTTCCAGAGGGATTCCAGTCGATCAAGCTGTTCAAAAATCCTTTCTTACCTACTATGTAGAACTTTCACATGAAAAATAGTGGCTTGAATACTTGTATTTGACTCGCATTATATTCGAAATACATTTTCTTTCTTCAAAAAGCACTTTGGAAGCTAGCAAATGCGAAGAATGCGCCGTTGCGTGGAAATGACCGCCATTACTTGTTACCAGTCCACAGGGAGTCACCTTCTGGACCGAAAAGCACTAGAGACTAGCCTAGTTTGCTTTTGCATCATCTTCAAAGTGGTGGTCGATTTCTTTCGTAAAAATTAGTTTCTTTATAAAGGTAGAAATGATGCTACGATTTCGCAAACTTGAGAATTTCTTATCCCTGTTTATCTCTGTCTATTTGTATGTAATTTTGCTGCAAAATTGGCTTTCATCCTGAGTCTTTTGGTGATCGTGTTCGCAGTAAAAGTATGGTGTCAATTTCATCCACACTCATTTTCAGTCCTTCAATAGAAATTGTACCACATTTACGAAGGGAGTTAGTCGTGTAGGAAGGTAATTTGACAAGTTAACATTTTATCTTTTCTTTTAAAGCATGTTTCACTAAAGCGCTGAATGCTCTCTTTGCGAGTATCTTCAGATATAGATGTTATATTCGATCGAGAATATTAGAAGTTATGTGCAATGTAGACGGTGTCCACTAAATGTTTGGAGTGTTTACTTTAACTTTAACACACTTTCTTGCCAAAACTATTTTTTCCAGAGGGTATGGGGGGTGTACAAAATAGTAGTGGAAATTCCGGAGGGGTGGGGGGGTTATTTTAGCGGTCAAAAAATGGAAATTCCGAGGAGAAGGGGGGGCTTACGTGAAATTCCCTCCGTGGTGGGGGTATGGATATTTTCTGGAACTACACATTGTAGAGACAGCATATGAATAGGGGCTGTCTCTTTTCATTCCAGTCAGCTCCTGGTTACAACACTGGTTATGAATTAATGTTCATGGCAATCAGTTCTTCATCAATTGTGTATACTCTGATACTTGTTGAGAAGAATTGCAAAGAAACATTGACCTAACTACTAAATATCACAGAAACAAATGAATTGCTTGAACAACTGGATAATTTGTTGTTAATTTTCCCTCGTAATAAAGAGGCAACTTTTCCCTGAATTAACGTTAACCTGTAAAAAATACAGCAATCTACCAGGCAACAGACATAAAAATAATAACATCAATGCAACCTAACAACTGCAAGGAAAATAAAGCGAGTTAAGGTCATTCCACTGAAATAGAACCTAAACTGAGATTTTTCTCAAACTTTGCCAACTGATTGTTTATATTATAGGAACTTAAATTTGGAAATAAAAATGAGGGGTCCCCATGTTCGTTTAGGAGCAACAGCACCTCATTTATACCATATAAATCCTTATAAAAGCACCACGATTGCTTGCTAAATTCACGTTTCCAACGATTGTTTTTTTCTCAAAACTGAGAATTGGCCCATATTTATTTTACATAGAGAAATTTACTACTCAATTCAAAACGACAGAAAAAAATGATAGATCACCGTAGTCATTTTCGAGAAAATGACGATTTACCTCTTCGGCGAGGTCCAGTCGTAAAGAAAAAGCCGCCATTTTCTAATGCGCGCGCGCTAATCACGCGTAAAATTATGCGCAGTAGGGATGCGCAATGCAATACTGGGGAATGACCTTAAAGGATACAATACCACGAAAACAACTAGGTTTCTCAAATTGTTTGGTGATCGTGCTGTCTTATTTACTGCCAAAAAATCTCAAACTTCAAATAGACGAATACAAGTATATACATGTAGATGTATAGCAGGAAAACGGTGTAAGAGGTGCAACATTTTAAAAACAAACTATAACAGTTACTATTCTTGGTTGAAAACTGCATTGGTTCGGAACAAGAAATAATTCATTTTTAAATTAAACCTGGTAAAATGAAGTAGTTAAATTTGCTTTTTTTTAAACCAGGAGATTACGCGGACTGCATGCACAATTTCGCGGGTTCTTCGTGACATTTCATAGCGTGAAAGGCAAATAGTGGCAAAAATTCACCAACTTCAGCATCGTATAATTCACTAAAATAAGTGTTACACTCGGCCATTTCTGATTTCTAAAGACGATATTGTTTACATGTAGATGTCATTGCTTTGTAGCTATCAAACTACTAGTGGGACACCACCACCAGTGCTAACTCGCTGAAAACGCTTCAAAACGGCCTCAAACACCGTGAAACAACAAAGAATACGAAAGGAAAGTAAGGTAAGTCAGTTTTATTCACATAACTTTACATTTTAGCTATTTAAAGCAAACCTGTAAAGTTCCCATACAAACCCTTGTAAATCGCATCTTTGTAACACAACACCGCTCGAAGGCAAGAGTCACGTACGCGTACATTTCATTTATATTTAATTATTTCCTCTCATCTCGCGCTTGGGCCGCCTGTGGTATCGTTCGTGATCCCTTTCTCTCGAGCTTCTTCCTCGAGCTTTATGTGCTAGGCAATCAAACACTGGCGTTTGACATTTTAAGAAAAACATTCCGTTAAATTCTCGGCTCCGAAATTGTGGGACATGTTAATTGGTCAATCAAGGACAGCTAACTGCTAAACGTTTATCTTTTTTAAAGAGTAATATTGATTGTTCTCTATTTTCTGATGTAATGTACCGGTCAACTCCAAAACTGCCCATCCCCCCCCTCCCCCCCCCCCGGGCAAAATTGGACTTTTTTTTTAAATTTTGGTCAAATTCCCCGCTATGTTGCCAGTTTAGATGGTCAAATGCCCCATCCGTTAGAGCTTCAAAGAGGGTCATCCCCCACCCTGCAGGGAAAACAGAAACCTTAACCTTTGCAAATAAACAGAATTGCTTACCTTTGGAAACAAGTTCTGCAAAATTTTCAGCCACTACGAATTTCTTGTTCAGCTTATCTTCGCTCCACGCATGGTGGGGCAATAGGGTAGGGATTTGATCGATCACTTTAGCCTGGTTGTAGGGCAGTTGAATTATCTTGCTGTCTCGGGGGTAGGGATATTTGAATTTTTGCAAACATCATTTCCCGGGTTGGGGAATTGATAGTTGCATAAGTTATACACATTAATGCGACTTGAGCTTAATTCATGTACTTTTGTTTATTTCATTTATTCATTTATTTTCTCGGAGATATTAGTGTTCATGTGCTACTCTTAAAGGGGCTCAGTCACGGTTAAACAGTTTGAAAAGTTTAGCTAAACTTTTCAAATTCGTTGTTTGCAATCCGTGTCAATCTTCTCCATCCTTAACCATCTTTGTTCCTTTATGGTTTATTATCATCTCTTTGATGTTTTTCTATCTTTATAAAGTGTTATTTTCAGGTTTCTTTCAATTTAACGGTAATTTTGTCCATGCTCAAAATAATTCAAAATACCGTGACTA
>JAHPZR010050792.1:7500-34595 GCA_019787425.1 Platygyra sinensis | reverse complement strand
AGAAAAGTTAAACGCTAAGTTGAAGCAAATTAGAACGGAGCTAGAAGTAGCTGAAGGTATCTCATCGCGAATACAATACGAGCACTTGGCAGTCTTTCCCACAGAGCACAGCAGGCATACCAAGGAAAACGTCAGAGCAATGGGATCGTCAATGGTACAAGTGGCAGAGCGGCTAAGTAAGCTACTGCATAGACAGAAAGAAGTGGATTCATCAGCTGCGTTACTGAAACAGAAAGAAGCTAAAGCAAAGCGTAGTGTGGAGAGGTTAAGGGAGGAATTGAATCAACGAGATGATGAAATGGAAAGCTTAAAAAATTCTCTTTTGAAGAGTAGAAAGGCGACTGCTAGTGACGTTAAAGCTATACGCGGCGGTGATGCATTTGTGTCAGTTAACTCAATAAATGATGAAACTTTAGACGCCTCATTGGAAGATAAATTTCCTCAAGTTGATAGACCATCTGAAGAGATCAGTAAGAGTCCCCATGCTGCCAAGAAGCTTTTATCAGAAAAAGGAAAAGTGATGAAGTGTAAGCTCAATGAGGATGAGTTTATAGATGACTTTGACCAATTACTTAACGAAGTTGAAGGAGACATACGAATTGAAGAAAGCATGTCGTCTCCTGAAAGCAATTCTATTCCTCAGGAAGCACAAGATCAGTTAAAGAAATTCAAGACCAATCAACCATTGAAGATGTAAAAACCCTGGATGAATCTGTAACGTGGGTGACTGATATTGACAACGAAGAGTTCTTGTCATCGTCGTGCGACGAGGAAGTAGCAGCTATCAACGATAGCACTTTAGAGGTGTTTTCAGAATACGAAGATGAACCAGATTCCTGGGGAGGTTTGGACGAGCTTATTGACAGACGAATGCAAAGTCGCGATTCTAGCTTTGTTTTAAACGGGGGAGAAAGCAGAGAGTCAGTTGAACTTAGACGAGCTAACTACGAGCGAAGGATAGCAGCTGTGGTAAACATCTCCGAAAATCTTTTGCATCAAGAGTTACTGGCAGCTTTAAAAGCAGCGGCGTATGAAGTTACTGAGATTGACGCCTTAGAAAATGAGGCAAAGCAAAGTGTACAAAAACATGATATACACAAGGATGATATAAATGGCCCAGCGAAAGACAAAATACAAGCGCATGTGACCAACAAAGACAATGGTGTTACTTTCAGTGGAGAAAAGTCAACTATTTGAGACGCTATTGAACAATTGAACCAATTGCATTCAATTTTCATTGACATACGAGAACAACTTAGTGGAAGGAATGGAACCAAAGGACAGAGATTTGCTGTAAAAACAGAGAGTGATTCAGTTCCAGATCTACTGAACATCATTAGTGCGCTTCATGATAACATGGGAGAAATGGCAGAGGAATTGAAACTGTCAACTGAAAAGGGTAGAAAGGGCAAAGTCAAAAGCAACGAGCACCTTGGGGCGGAGATGTTAGAAGAAAGTAGAAAAGGAAAGGCCAAAATGTTGGTTGAGCTCACCATAATGCAGGAGAAAGTCGTGGCGTTTGAGAAGATGAATGATTCTTTGCATGCTGAGCTTGAAGGAACATAGACAGAAAGAAGTGGATTCATCAGCTGCGTTACTGAAACAGAAAGAAGCTAAAGCAAAGCGTAGAGGTTAAGGGAGGAATTGAATCAACGAGATGATGAAATGAAAAGCTTAAAAAATTCTCTTTTGAAGAGTGTGACCGAAGCAGAATGCACGAGAGGTCGCCTAAGAGAAGTCGAGTGTGAAAATATTGAGCTCAAGAAAAATCTTGCAGATGAGAGTAACAAAGTAAAAAAGCTAGAAATACTTGTCAAAAAACTTGAAGCAGATGTACAAAGAGCTCAGAACTCTGTAAAAGACAAAGAAACCACACTGGAGGAAACTATAGAACGTTTACAGTTAAAAGGTTCGCTTTTAACAAGTATGGAGGCTAAATTGTGCCTAAGAGACAATGAAATTGAGGAATTTCGGGTGGCAAATAAGGAAAGAGGTTTGGAGTTGGAGCGTGTGCAGAGATCTCTTAGAGAAGTAAATAAAGAGTTGGAGATTTCATCATCCATTATCACAAAGCAAAATGAGGAGTTTGTTCATCTCAGATTGAGTGTAAACAGAAAAAGCTGGGAAGCAGACAAAATGAAGTTTGGGGTGGAACCGACACAAGATGAGGTCAAACTGTTATCAATTTAACTGGAATGTGCCAAGAAAGACAAAGAGCGTCTTTCACGAGAACTGGCAGCTGCTACCGTGCGGTTAGAAAACGAGCAAATCTTAGGAGATAGACAAAAGAAAGGTCTTCAGGAGCAAGTGAGGTCTGGATTAGAAGATCTGAAAGATAAAAGCAAACTTATTTGGGACATGAAGATGAGCCTTCGGGAGTCCACAGCTCGGATCTCAACACTCGAGGCAGAAAAATTAGAACAAGATGAATGCTTTGCAGACTCTAAAAGAAACTTTGCAGGTGGAGTCAAGCAGCTGAAACAGTGTATAAACTCGGCAAATGAAAATGAAGGTTTGCTTCAGTCCGGGATAGGATCAGCAGAACGCGAGATGTCTGAACTGAGAAAAGAAAACCAAAGGCTAAAATTTGAATTGCCGCTAAAGGAAACTGGTGAATTCCCTCAAGATGGAATAGAAGACTCATCTTCTGGGTTGTTTATGTTTAGATTTGTCCTTGTTGTATCTTGTCTTTTTGGCGTTTACATTTGACACCCAGAGAAACTAGCTGATGGAAGTTAGAAAGTTTAGCTCGCTCTTTATACCATCATTTCGAACGAACATGTTCTTTCCTGTTCTGTTAACCCAGTTTATTAACGTCTCAATCAATTGCTGGTTTTCACATGACGCCACATTCAAACTTCAGAACTATTGATCCTCCTGAGATTTTACTTTCATAATGTATAAGCGCAGCTAAAAACTAATATTCATACAAATTTTCACTTCGAATGGGTTCTTGGTTTAGTGATAGACTACGCTTGAATTTCTAAGCTTTTGCGTGACGTGGCATTTACATGACGGGCAAGAGAGCTGTGATGTTGATTTAAAAGGTGACTTATTTCGGGAAATTCAGCTATCTGAACAGTTCTTGTATCAGAATAAGGTATTATTGTTACGTTTTTGAGTTCTTCGAGAGATAAATTCACGCTTTTGTAGCAAAACTCAGTGACAGATGTTTCTGCTGGTTTCCGGCCGCCTAGATGGGCACCAGTATGGCGTCTCCATACAAATCTCTATAAATTTTGGCAAAACGTTTCTCCGCATATGTTCCATAAGAAAAAATAGGTACGCAATGCGTACATGTGTCTGCTATTTGGAAATTCAACAATCACATGGGAAACAAGGCAACTCACGCTTCGCGAGCGATGGGCATTTGCGTTTTGTCTCCGTAGTTTTTGGGTTTCACTGTGGACATTGGAAAACCAGGTACATGTACGCGAGTGAGCTTTTTTCATTTCTTAACTTTGTCATGAATTTCTTAAAAGGCGTTGTCTCAATATCGTTGTTGGTGGGTGTTGTGCTAAATAATGTGGCTCTATCAAAGTTTCCCCAGCAAGATTTTCATGAGATTCTATAATATGAATTGCTACATTCTGACAGTCTGCAACTGCTTGTACAAACAGTGCATCACACCATGTACCTTGCATGTCTTCTTATTTACATATTCATTCCATGAATTCTCAGTATTGCTTTCAATAAGGCGTTCTGGGTTTTTGCTAAAGTATTGAACACCAGCTTGTCTAATGAGTCAGTGATGATTGGGATCACCACATAACTGATGAGAAACTGCTCGGAAAAAACAGTCGCCTTCACCACCAACATCAACAGGTCTCAATCCTAGCTGACGCAATCGCACGTTTAACAACATAGTGGAACCAACCGACAATATAGTTTAACCGTTTAAATTTTGTTCAGGGGCTGGATTTAACTGAAATCACCAGATGTCAAAGGCTTCATTCTCGAGGCACAGTGTCTTTGGTACTGCTGGTTGATTTTGTTATTTTGTGATTATTTATGGAGGAACTAGTTATTTGTTTGTTATTTTGCAAAAGTTTGCTTGCTGTTACACTTTTTAGTTTTAAAGAGTTACTGAAAAAACATTCACATTTGTGCAGAAATGTTACATACTATAACTTATAACAAGTCCTTAAGCCACACAATCTGGACGATTTAGGAGTACATTTTCTGAGAATACACTTCAGCTTGCACCTAACTTTTCTCTTTTTCATGGGTCTTATAATCTTTTTTGCTAATCTAGACGGGTCTTGGTCTCTGCGTCGTTTCACTTGTTTAACTATTTTGGAATGGCCACAAAATTCTTTAGCACAGATGGCGGCAAGGCCACAACAAGGCTCATCATTGCACGGAAAGTTTTGCTTAAACTTCTCCTCAGGTAATAGTTATGCACCAGTCAATGTCAAGCCCCGGGGGGGAGGGGGGGAGCAACCCCAGGAGATTTGGCAGTATTTCCTTTCCCGTGGGAGAGGAATGGTTAAAGATTTGACATAACACAAGTTCCCGAGGGTGGGTTAATTTGACAAAATCTACAGGAGCCTGGAGCCTAGTCCTGCCATCTTGAAATGATACCCAGAGCTCCTTGGGATTGCAGCACCATTTTGGAAGATGCTTTCTGTGGTGCCCTTCACACACAAGTGATCGTATAAAATTTGCCTGTTAACTTCTGAATGTTCATTATCACGTTGGACTTAAAAACCTTGTGAAAAGACGCTTGGGAAATGCCGTCTTTAAAAGGCCTGGGATACAGCAAGACAAAAAAAAGGCTGTGGCAGCGAGGGAATTTCAAGAATTTGTCAAAGGAGGTGAGTGTTTTGATCTCAGCGTTATTCTTATGAACAATTGATAGTCTGAGTATCAAAGGAGAGCACAAATAAGGTAATTGAAATATTAACATTTCATGGTAATTTTTAACTTCTATCGTGATTAGCTCCCACCAGTACTGTGTAGGCTTTGAGATCCCAACTAATGACTATGACTGGAAGTGCCCTCTCTCGTGTGATATAAAGTTTGTTTAATCTTTTTAGAGTAACAAAGAAATAAATTGCATCGTAATTTTCAACATCTTAAATCAAACAAAATTTAGAACCAGGGAAGGTGTATTTGACATCAGCGTTTCCCCCCTGGGTAAAGCATTTGACATAAAAAAATAGGCAAAATGTCAAATCCCCCTGGGGGTGCCCACCCCTCCCCCCCCCCCCCCGGGTGGCTTAACATTGACTAGTGCATTATAAACAAAACTACTAGTTCTGCTATTAAGGCTAAGTTCGCTAAAAATTAACTTTAATTAGCTAATAGCTATCGAGAAGATTACTAGTTCTTATTAAAACAAATTCTTGCGTATAAACTGTCCACAACTTTCGCAGACGTTCGGCCAATGATAGATGTTTTCGGCGTTTGTTTCTCCATATATGGGGCTGATAAAACTTTAAAATTCGTGTCTTCGCAAGCACAGGAGTAACTCTATGGCGCCGAGCTTAGGCTTGCCACAAGGTGACTTTATGAATTTCAGGGTTGAATATGTTAGGCCGCGAAGCGGCCGAGCGAGCGAGAAGTACTGAATAAACAAGACGAAGGACTTTTCAGAAAGTCTACGCCGAGCTGTGTATTGATCGACAACTTGAAAGCATCTGTCAAAGCCATTTATTCGGCCAAGTTGACCCGTACTTCGAAAGCTGTGACATATTGAGACAACACCTTTCAAGAAATTCATGACAAACTTCAGAAAATGAAAAAAACTCACTCACTTACCTCGCTTTCCGACGTCCACAGTGAAACCCAGCAGCTACGGAGACAAAACGCAAAATGTCCTTCGTTCGCGAAGCGTGGCTTGCCTTCTTTCCCACGTGATCGTTGACGCAGTTGCCGACTCATTTCCTCGAGTTCTATTGGTTCCGAATGTTGTCTTGAATTCGGAATTTTCTCGCAACCAATGGTAAGGGTTACGATAATTCACGATTGAGTGATGACATTTCCCGTGGTTCACAACAGATTCACGACAAATGGTTACGCTTTACCTGTCCCTCATGTACATAGTCACAAAATGGACTTGTAATGAAAACCTCAGTCAGACCTCTATAAAATATTTAATTATATTTAACAGAAGAAGCGGTTGAAATTATGAAACAAATGAATCCACAACAGTTTGCCAAGATTCTTTTGCCAAATGACGACTGGCACGTGAAGACTTCCACCAGAAACGCTTCTGGAAGCTGACCAAAGTACTCTTGAAACATGCAAAAAGTTCGGCTTACGGCATAAGCCAATAATAATGCATGATTTCGGCTCACGCCGTAAGCCATTAAAACTGCATCGCCAACGGCGAAAGAAATCTTTGGCTAACGGCAAATGAACTTGTTCATTTTAAAAGAAATCTTCGACTTAAGGTGAAATATACTTGTTCATTTTTGACATAAAAGCTTGTCTTCGAGAAATTGTGTGTTCACATTTTTACAAAAGCAAAGCTTTTTTGTCTCTCTTTAGAGCCGCAAATTCGTGCTGTGATCTGTTCTGAAGCAAATAGCAAATGAATTATAATTTTACTTGTGTCATATTATATTGAGCCCATCGCTATAGAAACAATGACAGCGATCTTTTAAGAAGTTGTAACAAAACACGAGATGGCATTATTTCCACGTGAGTCAAGCACTCACGCACTTCACGTGTTATATCCCGCACGTGTCTCTGCCACTCGGGCGTGAAATATTCATGAGCAAGAAACGTGACTAAGTTAAACAAACGATCATGTTTTAATTATATGAAAATAGAGCCGTGAATTTTCAAATGTTAATTCAAACCAGCGGTGATGGCATTTATTTTTTTCTATAATCTGCCTCTATCTCGCCGCGAATGTCTTTTTTGATCTTCTCTACATCTGGTCGAGAGGGCTGGCGAGTCAGTTTAACTCTTACAGTGTCTTTCAGCACGTTGTACTGTGAATATTCAGTCATTATCAGCGGAAACTCGCTGTCAGATATTTGGTTGTCTGAAAGAGCTTTGGAAAGCAGCCGATCAATAGTGTTGCGTTTTGCAATGGCAAGCGTGACAATCTCTTGGTGTTTCTTTATCTTGGAGTTAAGCTTTTTGCTGGCGATTATCAGCCCTGAAGAAGCCAAGGCGAATCTGCCGCCGACACCGCCAAGCGGTATTGTAGCTGGCAGACCGACAACAGAAAGAGCGGAGCCGAAACTGGCACTTGAGAAAACGGCAGAAAGAACGCTGGAGCTTGCTGCACTCAAGTTTACAACCTTCTTGGCACGCTTATATTTTTTGGCAACCGCTTGATAGTGGCCGACTTCTTTGTTTAGAGCGGCTGAAATTTCATTGACTTTTTCAAGCCTGAAGTCATGAAGTGGCGGATACAGATGTGAATCCTCGTGAGGTGCAGACGGCAGAACGTTCACAGACATCCTATAAAAAGAATTTAATTTATTTCCAATTGGAATTCAATTGGCATGCCCTTGAAATCAAACAGCTCACCATCTTGATCTCTTACGCTCAGAGTGATACTATTTACATATGAATCTGTCGAACAGTCACGATATGGCTGCTGTGGAGAAGAATCATATCTGACTTTTTCATAAGGCTTGCCTCTTACGTCGAATTTAGCTAAGAGATCTGACCTTTTGCCGTTGAATAGATTGTTATTTTTGTCAATCATATCACAGTGAATGAAGTAAGCCGTTGGTGTTATTATGCATTTTATGAATATTACTAATTTGTTTACATCTCAGCCAATGTTAAGCAAATTGGCTAGATTAAGATCAAATTTAATTGGTTTTCGCCCATGATTTTTGATCACAAGCTGGCCAAGTGGCAAATAAGTATCTGCGCTTATTTCATATATAAGTTTTTTTAAATTTTCTACCATCATATTTGCCAAGGTTTCCAGAGTGTAATGTCCTGGGAGGATTTTTAAATTTTTTAATTTATTGTCCGACTCAACAAGCGAGATCGTGCTTTCATTTTTCAGCGTATCCCAAGAGTTGTACAAACTGCAAGACAGCAGTTTCATGAAATGTACTTTGGGTATTGCCTCGTCAAAGTAAAAGGTTTGGCCGTTAGTTTGCGCGACAATTGTGAGCACAACCATTTTGAATATAATATATAGACATTTAAATGGATCAGATCGCAAAGCTTCAAAAATATATGCAAACGCCAGAGGCGATAAAGAAATCAAGCGCGGTTAAGGACAAAGCTTGGACACAGTTCGTTAACCAGTTTCTGAACGCGGATGTGTCCAAATTCGTTTTGCAAGTTAGCATAGATGATAACAACAACTTCAGCTCGGAAGTATTTTTTAAAGCGGGCCCCGACTTTTTGCAGAGCGTGTTTGACTCCGACAGAAAATCTTGAAGCCAGAAAATGAAGACTGCACTCGGGGTAGACGGCTCGTCAGGCTTCCCCTATCAACTGTCGCCGTTGAAAAACAAAACAGTGTTACCAATTCCCGCGATTGATTTTACAGAAGCAACGCCAAGCATCGTAAAAAATTTCAACAAACAGAACAAAATCTATGCGACGCCAGACGAATTTTTTGTAACCAAATTTCGCGACATATTTCTAAAAGCACGGCTCAAGCACACGACATCGGCCGGACCGAAAACCTGGCTAAGAGCGCCAAACATGAAATACTGGCCACAACAGCTAAACTTCGCGGTGTTTTGCGCCACGCAGGGTTGCGGCATTTCTCGCGAAATCTTTGATAAAGGAGTCTCTCTTACACTACAGATAATAGCTTTCTACCAGTTTCACGTGTATTTCACGGTCAGGCGAATTTTGTACCATTATGACGTGGCTTCTTACAAAAGGATATGCGCCCAGTTCAGGGTTCATCCATCGAGCGATTTCCGCTTCACACACGGCAAAAGCAACGGCCTCGGCAACGTTTACATCTATTCACAAGGCGCGTCGAAAACAGATTACGAATATCCAGGGTGGAATAAATTCAGTGATAAGGGCGGCAAAGCGATTAAAGGAGATTTGATTTACTACATTGAGCCAGATGTTTCCACTCCGTATGACTGGTTTGCTCCCGAAACAGCAGCGGGGCTAACACAGGCGGGGCTTTCACGCATTAACCAGTCAATCGAGGCGTTCGTTTACTGCTTCTTAGGCGTGCAGGTAAATGTAAGGAGCAGCATCCTTGGAGTAGGCTGGAGAGCAAAAGAGGCTCAGACTGAGTTCTTGACACTGAATGAAGACGCCATCAGACAGCCCGACTTGGCGCAAAGCGTTAAAAGATACCAGCTCGCAGTTGATCAAGCGAAGGTTAGGCTAAATCTTAGCGTGTGCCCGGGAGCGTGGCTGATGCCTGCGAGAATGATAATAAACACAGAAAGCGTGATTGGCTACAACAACAAGCTCAAGCAGGCAGTCGCAGGAATGAAGCTAGGAGTAAACAACGTCATAAATCTTAATTGGGACAAAAAAAGCAGGCTTGGTATTGATGGATGGGGGTCCGTCAAAAATAAACCCGCCCAACAGCCATCCTTCAAACCCAATCCACAAAGCAGCCATGGCCGCACAAAACCCAAGGCCAGACAAAGCTAAAACGCTAGATTTACAGCAAACATCAGATGAAAATAAGAAAACCTTTTCAGAAAAAACATCGCAGCATGAAGTAAACAAAACGGCGGTGATTGTTGATGTAGTTGGAGTCGTGGCCATAATATTTATTGCATTGCGTTAACGCCGCCTTAATTTTCCGACAAGAAAAGCAACTGCCGCCAAAATTAATAGCCATGTATGCTCTGCAAGAAAGCCGATGGCTTGCCCAGCAGTTTTGAAAAGGAAGCTCACGATTGAGCCGATCAGCACGGGCAGCGCAGCAGCAGCTTTTGCACCGAGAGTTTCAAGACCGTTTGCGATTTGTTTGCTCATGGCTTTCAAAGCGTTGGTGATTGCTCCAACACAGCAGCAAGAAGCCAGCAGCAAGAAAGATCGACGCCACCGTCACGCCATATTTTTTGAAAATCTCGCGGACCCTCTCTCGGAGAGGCATGGCGGCTTCCCTTTCTGCAATCTGAGTTTGCAGCCTCGCGAGCTCTTCATTTCTAGCCGCAACTCTTTCTTCAGCAGCTTCTTTGTCGAAGGATGAGGCCATCTCATCTTGAATGATCGCCTGGTCTTTTTCGTTTAGCCGCTGAAGATGGCTTTCCTGTTCTTTAAGAGCATCAAAAGTTTTTGTGCTGTTAAGCTTTTCTTCCATGGCATTTCTTTTTCTTTCTTCTTCAGAAATACTTGTTTGAAGTTGGTCAATCTTTTCTTTGGCCTTTTTTTGGTCTTTATTTTTTTTTCAAGCCCTTCTCTCTCTTTTTGCTTGATTTTTAAGTCTTTTTTCAAATTTTTTACCAGCTTTTCTTAACTTTTGAGTTCTGCTTCATTTTCTAGCCCCGGGGTTTCTTTAAGCTGATCGGTCTTGGCCAGCTCTTTATTTAACCTTTCAGTCAGATTTTGTATCTCTTCATCTTTGCCTCTTAAATTTTGTTGTGAAATTTGAACATCACTCCTTTCTTTTTGTAATTCTATTTTTCTTTTTCTTATGTCAGAGCCCTGTTTGTCTTCAGCAGGGGGGCTTAGTGCTTTTTTGACAAAAGACATGTTTGTGAAGCTTTTCTGTAAACTGCTGCCATCATCTAAAGCTATTTTTGTCTCTCCACCCCTGGGCCCCTTAACAAAAATATCCATTGGTTTTTTGGAGGAGTAACCTATTACCAGGTCGGCCATTTTGGCTTTGGGACATCTTTTTTTGATCAAATCTTTCACTATTCTAATTTCTATTTCTTTATCTTCTTTGCTCAATGGGTTTACTATTGTATCTGCCATTTTTGTTGTGTCAATCAAGCCCGTATTTGGGTTTCTCAAAATTTCCAACCTTCTTTGAATTTCTTCATCGGTCACATTTATCAAAGGGGTTGTTTCATCATAAGAAGGCAGCCCGCTCTGCTCGTGAATAATAGTTTGCATTTCGTACTGCTCTCCACCGTGATAAGGGGTTGAAGCCGCATCAGGCTGGAAAGGTTGGGTTGTGTTGACTTCTTGGTCGTCATCATCATCGCCATGGTGTATTTCGTCCATCATTAATTCAAAGTTATCATCTGTAAATCCCCCGCCTTCTGCAATTGCAATATATTTTTAAAAACGAACTTTTCAATTAAAAATATATTTCTGCTTTTTATGTACGATGTCTGTGCCAGATAATCTCTTACCAACACACAGAGAAAAGACAATGGGGGCTATGAAGGCGCCGCGCGCAGTCAAGCACATCACTTTCACCCCTTCTGAAGCAAACCCTGGCGCGACGCTGATTGTTCACGTGCCTAAGCTGAATGAAAATGAGGTCCTCGTGCCTGGAACGCTGGCGCTGCGCTTTGACATCGACCTTACTGGAGGGCACGCCAACAACTTTCTCGTACAGAACGTGTCGCGGGCGTTGTGAGCCGTCTGGTAGTCAGGTTTGGGGGCACGATATTAGAAGACACGGTGGACTACGACGTGTACAAGACATACACCGACCTATTCTTGCCGGGAGAAAAGTGTGACAACATGATGCCTGAGGGAATCCAGAGCGAAGATTTGTGCAAGATCCACTCAGGCTCGGGAGCCAAAAAATCATATGGAGTTGATGCGGAAAATAAACTGAACGAGGTGTACGGTGCCAAATATCGCATCAATCTAGACCATCAGATCCTGACTGACCACGGCATTTTCTATCCACAAGCCCTGTACAATAACCTTGTATCTGAAGTGTCTCTAGCACCTGCAAACCAAGTGGTTAAAGGATCCGACCCAACCAAGCTAATATACAAGCTGAACAACATCCAGCTGCAGTATGAAATGATTTGCAGCAGAGAGCTTGCAGAACAGGCGAAAAGTCTTTACCAAAACGGTAAAGAGTTCCTCTATGACCATGTGTGCCTCAAAAAAATTAACCCGATCGACAAAGCAAATGACACAAAAATAAACATCACAGTCAACAGACAAAGAAAATCTATGAAAGGCCTTTTACTCTTGTTTGTACAGCCTTACGTTGCGGGGACAAGAGATTCAGAAAAATTTATGTTTCCTGACCTGAAGAAAGTCAGAGTGACGATCAACGGCTCTCCTAATATGCTGTACAACAACAGCATTGAAAGCCAGGATATTTGGGAAGAGGTCAGCCGCTTTTTCATGAAAGAAAAACACAAACCCCAGCATATGTCTCTGAAAAAGTTTTACACTGACAATAAGTTTGGGCTTCTGATCGATCTGCGATCAATGGCCAGTCAAAAAAAGGCATGGTAGCGGCGCCCGTATAGTAAACAGCACAGACGCAATACAGCTGGAAATCGATCGAGACAAAAAGGGATCCGAAAAAGTAAACTGCCATGTCTTTGTGATCTCTGACTTCCAGTTCAACATTTTGGAAAGACAGTTACAATCTGTGCAGCACTAAAATGGATCCTGGCAACATTCCTTTCAACGCATTAATTGTTGGTCCGACAAACTCTGGCAAGACGCAATTTCTCGTGAACCAGCTCTGTGGTCCATTCAACAGCAAGTTTAATTACATAGTTTTGATCTGCCCAACCTTTGAATACAACAGAACGCTAGACCGGTTCGGTGATAGAGACCCACGGCTGGATGTCATCATCTGCGAGCATCACGAGGTCGAAAACTGGCTAAAAGTGGCTAGTTTCGTTTTCGAAGGCACTAACACTCTCATCGTGCTTGATGACTGCGCCGCATCAAAAGATGTGAAAGGCCGGACAGGAGAGTTTGTCAAGCTCGGATTTTCTGCTCGCCACGCCGGTATCAGCGTATGGGTTTTGACCCAGCAGCTTTCTAGCATTGCGAAGCCTTTCCGAGAAAACATGGCAGCAATCTTTGAAGAATACGCCGGTGAGCTTTGTCATGACGAACTAAAGCAGATGATTGCAAGGCTGAAAGAGCGCAAGTTTGCCCATTTGATTTTTAATAATAATAATACTAATAATAATAATAATAATAAATAATAAAATTATTGCTTATAGCGCGCAAATTAACATTCGAATATGATCAAATGCGCGTTACATTATATACATCATATAAAAACTAAAATACATCATATTAAAAAACTATTTACACCGTATTAAAAATAAGATAATGAGCAATTAAATTTGGTAAAATTAACAAAAAGCCGTGCGAAACAAAAATCCCTGCGTCACCCATTTTCTATTAAACATAAGTAGCACTAATGCATCATGGAGCAACAGTTGCAAATCGAAGAAGCCGAAAAAATATTGAGATGGAAAGACATGCATCAAGGCGTATACAAATATCACGGCATTGAATATCGAGGAGAAAACGATTACGGCAGACCAATAAGCGTGATCACTCTTGAAACAAACGAAGGCGTAAAGATGTACTATGTGCCTGCGTCTTTGTATTGGAATCTCAAAAATCGCCGATCAGAAACAAACTTCATAAAATATGAAGGGCCGCAAACTTCCGAAAGTGGCTATCAATACCCCGTGTTTAAATTCTCAAAATGAGTGCTGTGCATGTTGGATTTGTGATGAAAACACATAGATAAAAAAATCGAAGATCCAACAGAAGCTTGAAAAAATTTTTTTTTGCCAATTGAAATAAAAAACTTAATGAATATTATGGCAGAAAAAAAATTATCCAATGGCTGAAGTCATGGCTTTGCTAGAAGCTGAGCCGACAAGTTCGCCAGCGCCTGGTCCTGATATTCCAGCTCTCCGGGAGCAGCTTGCGATCCTGGTTTCCACAGGCAAATGCAAAGAAGCAATCGGCTTGATTCTGACACATGATCAGGTAAAGCGTTTAGACGACAAAGACGTCATGAAGCACTACAAAAAGGTACGAGACTTACGTCGGCGCGAAGACAACTGAAACCTTGATTGAAAGCATTCTGTCTTTTTCCGTCAAAGCACTTAGCATGGCGGTTACAATAAAAGATTCAAACGCTCTTCAGAATGAGCTGAAAAACGATTACATTATCACAAAGGAGCTTTCTGATCTGTCTGGTGGGATCGCTCTGAGATGTGGACGTCTGCTTGCACTTGCCAACGCGTTTCTGATCACTGCAAAACATGTCCATTTCAGCAGCGATAATGAGACACACCGCCACCCTTCTCGTGATTCAGACGGCTATCCTCTTACTGGAGTTGATGAAGTACCAAATGCTAAGCAATTCCCAGTAACTTCTGAGTAATTGCTTAACATAAATGGCTAATTACTCAATTAAATATAATTTTGTCAGTAAATATACATCATGGCAGATTCAGAACCTGTTGACACGACTCAACAAGTGACTTCAAAAACTCCAACCACAAAGCAGAAAAACCCAAAACGTGTAGCTGCCGGCAAAGCTATTGCTGCGAAAACAAAAGAGGCTCGCAAGGCACAAAAAAGGCTTTAGCTGAGGCTCAGATCATTATTGCAAATGATAAGCTGAAAAATGACAATCCTGCGCCAGCTGACCCACTGCCGTCGGACACTCCATCAACCAAAAACGTTCTAACAACAACACAATGGCTGAGTGTCATCAGCATTTTGGTTTCATTGGCGGGTATCTACTACAAACGCGAAGAGATCAAAGGCATGCTAACCAAAAGAGAGCCTCAGAACGTTGATACTACACCTCACGCGCCTCCGCCATCACCTGTTGATGTTGCGCAAAAAATAAAAGGGGGCGTTCGTCTGATGGATTGAACTTTCTCTTTGTTTTTATATATGGATAAACCAAACATCCAAACAATCTTGTTTCATTTTTTCGCCGTATATGGCGCGTTAGAGTTTTTTTTTCAAAAATCTGCTTTTCCATCAGCTATAGGCTCACACAAGAAGAAGAAGAAGAAACATTTTGGGATAGACATCCCTTTAAAGACACTTTAGAGAAAGCCGACGACCTTTGTAAAATTGGCTACACTTTTCAAAAAAATGAGATCATTTACAAAAAAATCTCTGAAAAGGGTTGGTTTGCAGAAATATTAATCCCTGATGATGATCAATTTGAGATAAGCCACGAGTTTGAGATAGAAAATTACATTTACAAAAAAATTGGTGAAAAGGCTTGGATAATTGAGAGGTTTGACTGACAAATAAATTTTTAATCCTCAATTGAAAATATGTATCAAAAATATATCAACATGTTTGGCAACGCTAAAGACTTCCTTTGGGATTGTGCAAAATACACTCTTTATTTGACAGCCTTTTTCTACATACGTGATTCGTTTCGATCTCTTGAAGATGATGATGAATATCAAATAGATAAGATCCGTGAAAATGAAACATCGATTGAAAATCGTGAAAAAAGGGCTCTTGAACTTGAGAAAGGCTTGATAAAAATAAAACATGAAGTTAGATCTTTATATTGAAAAAAAAATTTCAAATATATATCAACATGTCTGGCAACACGCTCTCTGAAAACAAGCTCGTGAAAACAATATTGGACGCCGCAACTCTGACCGGTTTAGCCGCCGGCATCGGCTGGATTGCAAGAAAGGCCTTTAAAGAGAACTTCACCACTGACCCTAGCTCCAATGTCATGAACTACGTCAAGTTCACCGCTGTAATGTCTGGCAGCATCGCTCTTAAACGATATCTAGAAGAACAGAAGATTTTTCCTCAGTACGTTTAAAGATATAATCTTGTCTATAAAATGGCCAGCATTGCGATTATGATGGGCGGGGCGATAATCAATGCAGCAGCTTTCACTGGCGGCAACTATCTCGCACAATATTTGAGTGGCGGCGGAAAGGCTGCGTTAGCAGAAAAAACGCGTCATGACAAGCCTCGAAAAATATCAAGAAGATATGGCAAATTACACTCGCGAGCGCACGCAGCTCCTTGACTGGATTGAAACTAACAGAGAAATTAAAGATCAGGCGAAACAAAACTTCACGAACACTGATTATGCATTCAAGCTCTACAACCAGTCACACCCCGAGTACAAATTGTCAATGCCAAAAGAGCCGAAGTTCTCGGACTATTATCAGCCAAGCGAGCAGCAAAAACAAGGCGAGCTTCTTTTTGTTAGTGGTAGCGCAGTCGCGCTTGGATACGCGGCTTTTCGTTTCCTTTAAACTTTTTTTGGCATATAAATAAATGGATGCCAAGCTTGCCAAAATGTACTACAGCCCCCAGGGCTACTGGAAAGGCACTTCTGCAATCAAAAAATTAGCAGAGGCCGCGAAAGTTCCGGAAGGTGCCGTCAAGCGTTGGCTTATTAGGCAAGCTCTCTGGCAGATCTATCTTCCTGCGCCGCGACACATTCCTCGCCCAAAATTTGATGTGGCGACACCTAACTCGGTCCATCAGGCGGATCTTCTTTTTCTGCCCCATGACAAACGTGGAAGAAAGATTTACAAATACGCACTGACTGTTGTCGATGTCGCTAGCCGTTACAAAGAAGCTGAGCCTCTGACCTCAAAAGACTCTGCCGAGGTTGCGAAAGCTTTCCAGTCTATTTACCGACGCAGTCCTTTGACTTTACCTCAGATGCTGCAGGTTGACCCTGGCCGCGAGTTCATGGGCAGCGTAACCAAAGAAATGGAAAACCACAAAACATACATTCGCCGCGGGCGTACTGAAATTCACAGAGATCAGGCCATTGTCGAGCGTTTCAATCGCACGCTTGCCGAGCGCCTGTTTGGCCATCAGTATGCCGTCGAAATGCTTTTGCCTGAGGGCAAGCGGTCTACTGAATGGGTCAAAAGGCTGCCCGATGTTGTCAACGCGCTAAACAATGAGGTGACAAGTCTCATCGGCAAAAAGCCTGCAGTTGCAATCAAATAGAAGCCGGTTGCCTCAAAACCGTTAACAAAACATTCCAGGCCTGTTGGATTGAAAGAACAAAAAATGCCCCACCTTGTCAATGTGAGATATTTGTATCAACCGGGTGAACTTGATGGCGGGACATAAGGAGCCACTGATCCCATCTGGTCTTTGAAAGTCTACCAGATTAAAAGAAATGTGACTAAGCCTAATGAGCCGGTTGTCTATTATTTGTCTGATGGGTCCAAGCGCGGCTTTGTTCGTGAAGAGCTGTTAGTTGTGCCGCCTAATACACAGCTTCCGCCCGCCTGATTGCTCTGTGCCCATATGCTAACGTGTGCACGCCGTCATCTGCAACCCATCGCTTCGTATCAAATGGGGATATCGAGACCTTGTTCATACACATTCCGTACATCTCGTGGCCCTCACTCCTCAAGATTTTTATTTTGTGCATATGTTGTTTCCCCCTGATTAGGGCGTCTTTGTAATGCTCATGGGTTATCTCTTTTTCGATCACATTCTTTTTTACTTTTTTTCCCGCTTTCAGGACCGAGTACATCTTCGGCCTTACCACCACGACTTCTTCTATCGCTAGACCTCCGCACTCGTCTTTCATCTTGCCTAATACTTTTTTATTGATGGGGCTGAATAGCGGGCTGTCTTTCGGGTAGTTGCTGGTGTCGTACAGCCTCCAATCTTCTCTCATGTCGCTGTAGACGTCGTCTGTCTGGATGTCTAAGATCAGGCTGTCCGTGTCTGTGTATATTAGCTCGCACTTCGGTCCATATCTGCCTTTGAGGTGGTTGTAGTAGAAGTCGTACATCACGATCATGCTGTTCTCGGGAATGGTCATGCCTGTGTACACGTGTTTGTTTAGCACCAGCCGCGTTTTGTCCATGTGGATGCCGGCCATGTCGTTTCCAAAGATGGTGTAACCACCATAAGACGGGCTAGCCACCAGCTTTCGGATCTTTTCTAGTTCCCAGATCCTTACAATCTTCACGTCTGTGCGGTTCCTCAGGTTTTCCATCGTTTTGCCAAACACTGAGTTGTTCATCAGCTTGTAAAAGTCTGTTTCAAAATCGCTTTTTGCCGGCTTGCGGAACTCTGTGTTCATCCTGATGTACGGTTCCATCCAGGGCTCTTGATCAAACTCTATCACTCGGTGAACCTTTTTCAGGTGCATTCCCTGACTGAGATAGAACTGCAGGTTCTTGTAATGGACCACGTACTTTTCTTTGTCCTCAAGCGTCAGCACCAGCTTCTCTGTGTTTGGCATTTCGATTTGCAAGCCATTCATCATGCGCTTTTAATATTCTGACATCTGATCGATCCTTATTGCCTTCTTTTCTGGCGCTAGCGGGTAGTCATTGTGAATGTCGTGCAGCTCTTCAGGATACTCGAGGTCGACTTCCAAAATCCATCCTTTCTTTGAATTTGGATTCATTTTCATGATCTGCTCTTCCGTGGGCATTGCGCGCTTCCAGTGAAATTCTTTCTTCGGCAAAGGCAAACTCATTGCCCATCCGTAAAGGTTGCTCGCATCCAGATAGGTGATGTAGTTTTTTGGTTTTTCTGGGTTGTATCCTTTGACCAGCGGATTGTTTGCCTTAGCGTAGCGCTTGCTAACCATAGATATACCACCCCTCATACCCCTCTCGATGAACAGGTGCATGTCCAAATCTGTCAGCAGCTCGAGCTCGACGCCTGTCTTCTTTAACAGCGCGTCCCAACTCAATCCTGGCGCGCTGCAGTAATGCGCTGGGTCTAGCCCGTATTTCTCCTGGCAAACCTTTCTAAAGTTTTCAAACACATCCGCCAGCAGCATCACGTCTGTGGCTACGTACAAGTCATGGTAGTCGCCCAGCGTACGGCAGCCGAATGTTTTCCAAACTTCTTGCGCGTGTGCGTAATCTTCGTCTGTGATTCCTTTACCGCTCAGACTCGAATAAAACTCATTATTTTGCGGCGGTCCAGTTTCATCAAACCTTTCGAATGAGTCGATGTATTCGTACGGGTAGATACCTTTCTTCAAGAGCAGATTCTGCTTTCTTGGATCTTGAATAGTTTTCCTTGTGATGGGAAACTCATCGGTTCCTTTCACCAGCTTGTCAAGGCTGCTCAGCAGAAAATTCACACTGTCTATGAATCTCAAATTTCCCAGAGAAAATGAGATGTATTTTTCGGTATTTGTTGGGATGCATTTAATTTCCCCCTGCACCCTAGCCATTGCCTGCATTAGCAAGTGGCCATCATAACCTTTCAGGTTGTGAAAAATTACAGGTATTGGTGCCGTTTTCGCGTTTAGTTTGAGCTTGAAATTGCACTCATTATGTGCGGCTCCACGATATCTTCCCGTCATGTGGTCGTGATCTCTCACAGAATCTTTAAAGTTTGGCACAAGCAGCGGACCCGCGCAGAACAAACCTCGTTCCTGGTTGTTTGCAATCCATTGATCGATTTCATCTTTTGGCTTTCTCCTGTCGTACGGCACATATTTATTTTTTGCTGCCTGGTGGTAGCATCTTCTGTGGCTTTGGCCGCAGTATTTCCCTGAATCTGGATCATAAACCGCCATTGAATCGCAATATAAGTCTTTGACGAGGCTTTTGTTGCAAATGTGGCATTCTGTCACATTCCTGTGTTTTCGCCAATCTTCTTGTGTCATCGCCAAAGGCCTTTTCTTTGCCATATCTTCCCGAATTTTCTTTTCATGATCCTGGAGCCATGAGAGAAAAACAAAGACTGCGTCTTCTCCTCTATATGTGAAAGGCCCAAAAGTCTGTCCATCACTCCTCTTGACCAAATAAAAAAAGCCACATGGCTCATGCTTCTCCGTTTTGACTGTGAAACTTCGTTTATTGTCTGGCTCACAAGTGTGCATCTTTCTCAAAACACATTCAAAGTCTGCGTAAACAACGTATGGGACTTTCATTTGCTTGTGGTAGTTTGTGAAGGCCATTTTGTTTCGCCCTTCTTTCGGCATCTCTGTTCTAGTTGGGCTTTTCAGTAGCCCTTTGCACTCAGCTTTGTGCCTTTCAAGCAGATCAATTCTTTTGTACCCATGCAGGCAGCGTTCGCAGAAATGTTTACTTTCATTGTGTCTGTTTTGGTTATACAAAAGAGCTGTGAGCCTTTTCACATAGCTGTAGTGCATGTTGTCGCCCTGCTTTGTTAACATCAAATTTATTCTTGGGATGTCGCCCCCTTTTTCGCTCAGCCTGTGAACAATTACTTGTTCTTTCTCCCATCCAAACACGTTAATCGCTTGATTTGGCTTCTTTCTCTCCAGTCTGTCAATCTGTGAAACTGGCGTTGGAAAATCAATGCCTGTAAAATCCAAGCCATCTTCTGTTGGATAGCTTGTGGTTCTATTTGATTCAAGCCATGTGGTGCAGGAAATAAAGCGGCACGAATGGCCCATCTTGAACATTGGTTATCTCTGTTTTTGATGTTATTATTGCTTTCTTCGCCTGCAGCTTTTTTGGCAGTGCCATATAGCTTCCGCCACGCAGTGGTTGATATTGCGCCACGTTAATGAAGGCTTCTAAAATTTCATCAACAACCCAACCTGATCCTCTTTGAGACCATGCCTCTATCTGTCCTTTTACTTCATCGATAAACAGATGTAACAAATGATTCAATGTATCTATGTTATGCTCATTCAAGATTACTGGCCGCATTCGATTAAAATAATGTTGTATGTGTTGTACTTCATCATTTCGATTCATTGAAAAACTTACAAGAAGACTAAATTGTAACTTAACGCTCTTCAAAGTGTGAACCTCATGTTCACAAACATCTATAAATCTTGTTTTGTTTTTTGAAAGAATCTCAGTAGGTCTTCGTTACCTGCTGGAACATCCATTCTCCATACTCGTAACCATTCGTTAAAATTATTCTTACGATATCAAAATCCAACCTCCTCCTTGGTTTTATTGGCGCCCTTAGCCTTTGTTGGTCTTCTCGTGAGATCGGTCCATAAAACATTTCAAGAACATCTCTCGAAAAGTGTGCAGCAGCCATTGCCTCTATACAGACGGCGCATTTCTTCAAATGAAAAAATAATTCTATGACAAAAAATAATTCTAGCCGCTTCAAAGTATGCATACATATGTGGGGGGGGGGGGGGGGGGCGTTCTGTGACAATTTTTCTGTGACACATTTTCACGCGGTGAGTGAAGCGAGCCTCGTGAAAATGTGTCACAGAAAAATTGTCACAGAACCCCCCTATATATGTGTGTCACAAGTATGTTGTTATTAACCGGTTTTCACTGCCGTATGTTTCCACCAGCTGTATATGCTTGTTGGTGATCACAGCGTTTTTCTCGTTTTGGTTTAGTGTTCATTTTTGTCGTTTACCAGCAGACTGACTTGGACGCCAAAAGACAAGAAGCGATAACCAGGCTGAAGCAACTGGAGACTGAGGTTAAAAAAGACAAGACAACTGGTTGTCATGAAGACATGCATGGGCCGCAGGAGTCAAGTGATACGCGGTCAGTAAAACTCCGTTAAAAATTTCGTTGATATTACGTGTCAGATGCAACATTTATCCTAGGGAGGAGATTGGATCTTTGGACAGTCTCTACATATTTTAAGTAGTTAACGTCTTTTAAAGCCCCACATACAGAGCCTGGCGGTAAGAATACGACAGTACTCACGACCAGAACGAGTCTGAGATAAACACTTTCCCAAGAAGAAAGCTGTTGTCTTAACTTGAGATATCAATAAGGGAAAGGTCTCGTTGCCCTCCGCTGAAAGACACTTTTTCGATTTGATCATTTATTGTTTTTGACTTTTAGCCTATTTTACCATATTAGATCAAGAGAACACTCTCTCATTGGTCGATAGATGCGTTTAGATGAGAGAGTGTAAACACGGTTGTGACGTTTTGGGATTTGCGCGTATTTTTAAGAATTATTTTATAAAAGCAATAAAGCATTTTTTCCTCATCTTATAGGCACTCGGAAGGTTGGGAGAATTAACGAGAGCAAACCCGAGACGTACATAACTGTCTCGAATTCTCCCAACCCTCCTCGTGTAAGTTTAGATGAGGCTATGTAAACACGGAAAAAGTGCTCTATTGCTTAAACATAGTATATGGACGTTATCCGATGGTTTAACATATAAATACGCAAATATTTTGCAATTTCGTAGAAAAAACGAGCAGTGGGAAAAATGTCTGCGCGTTTTTTTTGTTAAACTGTCTAATATGGTGATTATTGTTAGCCCACCACTTTTCTATGTAAGGTCCAGAGAGCGCGCAAAATAAGAGCCCGTATTGCACAGTAGAGTGGTATTTTGTTTTGTCATTCGCACGCACCTTATTTGACCGTTACAATTTTCATATATGATGGAGGATGCATTTTAAACAATCAGAAGGCTTAATACTAGAAAAGGGTATAACAGTGAAAAAGGAAATCCCTTCTGGGCTCCACAAAATACAACGCAGCTCTCAAAGTATCCGCGCGTATTTGATGTTAAACGCCGCTTGGGCGGAGGGGGGGGGGGGGGGGGGGCTTCCATACGAAAAGGTTGGAGATGCTCGTGGTCTGGTTGAGGGGTATAAAATCAAGGATTTTGGTCTCATTTAGAATGTTCAGTCCGAGACACTACAATTTTGAGCTGTCAAATTTTATTTTAGGATGCACTTGAAGAAATATTAACGAAAACGCTTTTTTGTCCTTTTAAAATGGTATATTTTAGGAGTCATCGTTATCATCATCATCATCATCATCATCATCATCGTCATCATCATCATTTTAAGTTGGAGCCATCCCTACCTATTCATAAGCGGTATCTCTCCTCCCCGGGTTGAGCTATCGAATAAGGTGTATCTATTAAACTAAGATCTTTTGTTTATAGGATGCAGAGTGGATATTTGGACAAGAGTTTCTCGTCGCGAGGAGTTGAAACTTTCAAAAGCAATGCCGTTCTTTCTGCAAGGGATCGAATCATGACAGATCCAACTACACCGAGATCAGCTAATAAAATCTCTATATTTTTATGCACTGCTTAATTCATTACTATACAGTTTATAGTGTAATACATGTAAAGCGAAGTTGTTTAAGCAGCCGGAGAAAAAATGTGAATATAAATATCGTTTTCCTTTTGTTTTCTCATGAAGGGAGTAACGGAGAATTTTCCACAACAAAGCAATTGATGTCATCTGTACAGTTTTTTAAATTAATGTCAATAAATTATATCGAAGCATGTGTGATGTATTAGTGTTTATCGTCTTAGCCTTCTGGGAAGCAACTCTGGAGTTAGAAGACAATTAAGAGAACATTCCAAGGTTGTGACAATCAACCAGCGAAAGCAAGCAATCTTGGTCTTATTTTGCACAAGTTATACTGTCCACATAGTCTTAGATTTTGCTACGACTTGCTACGACACTACTTTCCTTACGTTACTAACGGTCTTTCACAATACACTTTCTTTCCCACAAGTGCAACCCGTCACATCACTTTACACCTAACCTGTAACAGCAAAAATTTAGTCTACGTGATACAGTGAAACCGCTTCCATTTAAAATACGTAAGCGAAAGTAAGCGACGTCTCAAAGACAGATCAGTTCAACGAACATAGACGCTGTGTCGACAAAACTAACATTAAATTCAAACCCACTCGCTCCCGTTGTTGCTGAACATTATTTTCTTTTTCATCCTTATCACTGCTATACTGACATGCAAATAATCCCACTTGAACTCAGTATCCAATCCTCATGGGATTCAATCAAAAATGCCAGACAGATTTACCAGGAACATTTAGTGGAACCCCAAGGTATGAATTGATGTAATGAATCGTAAAACTTGGAACCTACGTAGATCCATTTTATCTTTACTTTGTCTAGTACTAGTTTGTTTTGTTCGCCATTTCCGCCACTTCAGTTTTAGTTTCTAATTATGTGTTACTACATCCATCACTATATAATATTGTAATTTAATTTTTATTCTTTATTAACATCTAAACCTGAAGAAGGCTGGTCTGGCCAGCCAAACTATTGTTTTGTATGTAGGTGACGTGAATTGGGCGCAATCCATTCGACCAAAATTTCCGGGCTGAGGTTCGAAAATTTCTTGGTGTCGAACGGATCGCGACAGGTCCGAACGGTCTCATTCCATTCCACTCGCAAAACGAGTTTCACGTTAAAATGAAGGATGTTGGATCACTGTTGCTCGCAGTAAAGCTAGATGACGATTTCGACGGTGATATCAATGATGTTGTGTGAGCTGCTTCATTCATAGTAATTTAAGGTTATTCCTCACAATTGCACTGTGCATCCTTTCTGGGCATAATTTATGGCGTCATTTAGCGCGCCCGCGTGCACGCGCATATTGAAAACATGGCGCATTTGCCTTGATATTGAGCGCTGTCAGTTGGAAAATGGCTATAGCTCACCAACGAGCACGGGCACCTCAACTTTTTTTTCAGTCATTGTAATCAACTTATCATAAACTTTGCTTGAGGAAAGACTGATCTGATTCCTATTGCTGAAAATTGAATAAATAACGAAAATAGCAAGTAAACTGTGGTCTTTTCTATTTTGCCCTATGGTAACCATGTCAAGAAATTTGGTTGAAATTTTAATCAAGAATTCAGCTTTCTGTCTAAATCAAACTTAAAAAGTTTATTTGTGTCCGGTACAATGCATTGACTCCAGTTTAATGCGTGTTCTCATGAGTCTCGGTCACAAAAATTTACAATTATTACTGGGAATGCGTTCTTGTAATAAGCATTAAATAATGCAAAAATGGTTCATTTTCAATGCTCCAGTGCTCCTTAATGAGTTTGGGCACCCCCTTTTTTATTTCAAAATTGAAGTTCTCGTATGATAAATATTTAGTGGGCAAAGTTTGAACGAAAATCTATTGTCAGTTTTATTTCAGGGGAATTACCTTGACCAATATATAGGGTTATTTTGAGCAGACTGTTCCCAGATATTTGCCATGCTACTTCAAACACTACGTTCGAAGTCTTCGAAAGAACATTACAAATTCTTTCGAGAAATAAATTGAGAATTTTGTTATAGATACGATTATTATTATTATTATTATTATTATTATTATTATTATTATTATTATTATTATTGCCAACGAGGCGGCCGACCCCAGAGGGTCGGCCGTCGAGTTGGCAGATCATAGAGCCGTGCGTGAGTACAGAAGAAAAATCTCATCTCAGCGCACGGGACCTTTTTTTGACCATATTTGGGTGTAAGAAATAATCCGGTACCTTTTTTGACCATATTTGGGTGTAAGTAATAATCATATTTGGCTAGTGACGTCACGTTCTGTCGCTTTCTGATTCACCGTGTCGTTTGGGTGCGTTTGGAGACTCTTTTAGAGGTGAGTAAGCTTACTATTTCGTTTTTAAAAGGGCATTTAGTTGCCTTATGTATAAGTAAATTGAATTGTAAGCAGCGCTGATCAAGGAATAGGGTTATACCTACAAATTTCGGACAGAACGAGCGTGTTCGCTTGTCAAGTTTGAACTAGCGTGTTGGCTTGCGAATCAGCGTGTTCAATTGTCAATTTCGAACCAGTGTGTTTACTTGTCAATTTTGAACCAGTGCGTTCTTTTGTCGATTGACACGTTTTTAAAGACTTCAGATCAAAGAATAGAACAGATTACTATAACACATCTTCTTATAGCACAAAGAATTGTCCTTGAACGCCAGCGTTGCGTAATTAAAAACCATATTGCTTGCATGATCGCTGCGTTCAATACATTTATTATCTGGTTAATCACCATTACAAGCTGACTAAATGCAGGGTTCTTTAGCTTAGCAGACATTGCTTTTCAGGGTTCATTCAATGTTAAATACAGTGTTGTCATTATTATTATTGTTGTTATAATTTTCCATCATCACCACTTGAGTGAAAGTTCGAGTGGCGCCGATGAAACACATTCCCAACAACGGGGCTGCCGAAAGTTTTTACGTCATTGTAATAGCTGTGTTTATACTGATAGTTAACTTTCAGCATGCTATTTTGTCATGATTTATGTTCTTTGCAGCATGCTTTTTCTGTAACTTATTCTTTACGGAGGTAGTTGCTCGATAATCAAACCTTCGTTTTTTTGTTTTACAGTAAATTCTCAGCCCGAGAAATTTATATATCGTGCAGCCTATATGCCTATTTATGGCCGCTTTTCGGCGCATATATTTTATATTACGGTATCGACAATTGAACACGCTGGTTCGCAAGCGAACACGCTGGTTCAAAATTGACAAGCGAACACGCTCGTTCTGTCCGAAATTTGTAGGTATAACCCTATTCCTTGATCAGCCGCTGCTTACAGTTCAATTTACTTATATATAAGGCAACTAAATGCCCTTTTAACAACGAAATAGTAAGCTTACTCACCTCTAAAAGAGCCTCCAAACGCACCCAAACCACACGGCCGACCGGTCTCTGGACAAAGAGTATAATGTTTTTACGTTAATATTTACGACTCACACTTAAAAGTGTAATGTAATATCCAAGGGTTCAGTCAGAAACCTTCATACGTTTGTTGTATTTATCTTTTCTTGATTGAATAAAAAAAATGAAACGAAAATTCATGTGCACATTTATTCAATACTAGAACAACCAGTAAACCTAAGGTAACACTTCAATATCACAAGATATTGCTTTTAACTTAAGTAATACTCTCTCAACATTCCACATTTCAAAAACGTGATGAAAATTATGCCTTCAAGACCAAGCCTCCTACTTTCATTTTCAGTAAAATAATTTCACCTATGTATCAAACCTTCACACATTCCAGAGACAAAAAACCTATTTGCCCTCGTTGGCACTTGAAATTACGTTGCTCGTAATTTCAAATCGGCCTCGCGCTTTGCGCTCGTCCGATTTTAAAATTACTCGCGCAATTACTCCCTGAATTGAACTCCACTAGGTCCAATTACTATTACTTATTATTATTATTATTATTATTATTATTATTATTATTATTATTATTATTATTATTATTAAAAAAAGGAGAGGACTATGCCAACACCGTCTCTTGGATACGATCTAAAGTCTCCTTTGCCATCCTTAGGGCAGCTCTACTCTGCCTTAGAGGGTCAAGAACACCTAAAAGGACAATTAGAAGTAATGTTCAAGAAGCGGACTTTGAATTAGATAGGTCTCTTGCCAAAATCTAGGTCCAATAATTTTTATACATATTTTCTTATATAATATGATTTCATGGTTTATTGAATCGTTTTTCTTTTCTTCTTTTATCTTTTAGTAGAATATAATCTATTGTAAAATTTTAATAATTGATTGTAACAATTATGTAAATATATACTAAAAATATTTTTATAATACTAT
>JAHPZR010050792.1:0-2500 GCA_019787425.1 Platygyra sinensis | reverse complement strand
GACCGGCTGAAACTGTCTGCCAATTCGAATAAAAATTCAGCAGTGGAATTTACAGGATAAAATCAGTTGAATATCCCTACCAATTGTTCAACAACATATTCTAGCTGCATTGAAAGCCGTATCATTTGCACTGACACTCGTGAATTTGTAAAGACGATCCTGTTAATATGCTCTGTTCGAAAGTGAATAACTTCTCACGTGACTTTTCAATTGGCACCAACTTCATATTATTTCCAAGCTTACCGTCTTCTTAGTCCATCTCAACGGCTTTTACACCCATCTCAACGCAATTACTATCGAAAACTGTCTCTTGAACATCGTGTTTAAATAACAGATACACTTATATTGGCTTTTCCGGAAGCGAATAACTCGTCACGTGACTTTTCAATTGACACCAACTTGATATCATATTAAAGCTTACCGTCTTCTTAGTCCATCTCAACGGCTTCTCCACCCATCTCAACGCAATTACTATCGAAAACTTTCTATTGAACATCGTCTTTAAATAACATACACACTTATGTTAGCTTTTCCGGAAGTGAATAACTCGTCACGTGACTTTTTAATTGACACCAACCTCATATTATTTCGAAGCTTACTGTCGTCTTAGTCCATCTCAATGGCTTCTACACCCATCTCAACGCAATTACTATCGCAAAATGACCCTTGAAAATCGCTGTTTAACTAACAGACACACTTGTAGTGGCTTTTCCGGAAGTGAGTAACTGATCACGTGACTGTTCAATTACACAAACTTGATATCATATTAAAGCTTATCGTCTTCTTAGTCCATCTCAATGGCTTCTCTACCCATCTCAACGCAATTACTGTCGAAAACTTTTCCTTGAACCATCGTGTTTAAATAACATACACCTTATAATTTGACTTTTTCCGGAAGTGAATAACTGGTCACGTGACTTTTCAATTGACACCAACTTGATATCATATTAAAGCTTACCGTCTTTTCAATCCATCTCAATTGCTTTTACACCCATCTCAACGCAATTGCTATCAAAAAAATGTCCCTTTAACATCGTGTTTAAATAACAGACACACTTATATTGGCTTTTCCGGAAGCGAATTACTTTTCACGTGACTTTTCAATTGACACCAACTTGATATCATATTAAAGCTTACCGTCTTTTTAGTCCATCTCAACGGCTTCTACATCCATCTCAACGCAATTGCTATCGAAAATTTTTCTTTGAACATAGGCTTTAAATAATATACACACCTATAATGGCTTTTCCGGAAGTGAATAACCCGTCCTGTGACTTTTCAATTGGCACCAACCTGATATTAGTTTGAAGCTCACTGTCTTCTTAGTCCATCTCAATGGCTTTTACATTGATCTCAACGCAATTACTATCGAAAAATGACCCTTGAACATCGTTTTTTTGTCAAACGCTCATATATCGGTTTTTCCGGAAGTGAATTACTGATCACGGACTTTTCAATTCACATCAACTTGGTATCATTTTAAAGCCTATGTTCAAAGAAAAATTTTCGATAGCAATTGCGTTGAGATGGATGTAGAAGCCGTTGAGATGGACTAAAAAGACGGTAAGCTTTAATATGATATCAAGTTGGTGTCAATTGAAAAGTCACGTGAAAAGTAATTCGCTTCCGGAAAAGCCAATATAAGTGTGTCTGTTATTTAAACACGATGTTAAAGGGACATTTTTTTGATAGCAATTGCGTTGAGATGGGTGTAAAAGCAATTGAGATGGATTGAAAAGACGGTAAGCTTTAATATGATATCAAGTTGGTGTCAATTGAAAAGTCACGTGACCAGTTATTCACTTCCGGAAAAAGACAAAATATATAAAGTGTGTATGTTATTTAAACACCATGGTTAAGGGAAAGTTTTCGATAGTAATTGCGTTGAGATGGGTAGAGAAGCCGTTGAGATGGACTAAGAAGACGATAAGCTTTAATATGATACCAAGTTAATGTGAATTGACAAGTCACGTGATCAGTTACTCACTTCCGGAAAAGCCACTACAAGTGTGTCTGTTAATTAAACAGCGATTTTCAAGGGTCATTTTGCGATAGTAATTGCGTTGAGATGGGTGTAGAAGCCATTGAGATGGACTAAGACGACAGTAAGCTTCGAAATAATATGAGGTTGGTGTCAATTAAAAAGTCACGTGACGAGTTATTCACTTCTGGAAAATCTAACATAAGTGTGTATGTTATTTAAAGACGATGTTCAATAGAAAGTTTTCGATAGTAATTGCGTTGAGATGGGTGGAGAAGCCGTTCAGATGGACTAAGAAGACGGTAAGCTTTAATATGATATCAAGTTGGTGTCAATTGAAAAGACATGTGACGAGTTATTCACTTCCGGAAAAGCCAATATAAGTGTATCTGTTATTTAAACACGATGTTCAAGAGACAGTTTTCGATAGTAATTGCGTTGAGATGGGTGTAAAAGCCGTTGAGATGGACTAAGAAGACGGTAAGCTTGGAAATAATATGAAGTTGGTGCCAATTGAAA
>JAHPZR010050791.1:0-10000 GCA_019787425.1 Platygyra sinensis | reverse complement strand
AACCTGATCGCAGGTTAGTCGGCTAGTCTTCCTTGTTTCCTGTCAGTCTGCTTGCCACCATTTTCCAATAATCATAAACAACCTCTTTGGTTTCTTCAGTTACTGCATCCTGCCTGGTTTTTCATTTGCAAGCCAGCTTGGCTGTCCACCTTTTAAGGTCATTTTGCTTTTCTCAATTCTACACTTGGTGCTTCTTCTATCCAAGGCTATCAGCTTTGAAAGTGTCTTCTGACTCCTACACTTTTTTAACATTTTGACTTAAAGAAAGTGAGTTTGCTGCTCCAAGTGCAGCTCTTCCTTTGTTTGACTTGTCATTTTTGACTGCTTTATGGCTTTGGCTGAGATCAATAGCAAGCGCTTTAGTATCGCATGTCAAAGGAACTATCTCAAGTTACAGGCTGAAAAACTAGATGAATAGTAGTTGGTCATTTTTCCCCCAGTAAGCCTTTGGAAAATTCCTTCATTTATGTCAATGTATTAAATGAGCACCATCTGTCCAGAAAATTTCAGGTCAATAGCTTAAATCGCTCTTGAGATATCTTTTCTCAAAGGTGAAAATCCATCGTTCTGAGAAAACAGACTTGAAGTTTATAATAGATAGTCCTAAAGAGCTTCTTCTGCTCCTTTGTGAAAGTGGCATACAGCTGAGGCACCAGCATAACGACCAACCTTGGCTCCATGATGCTTATGCTTTATGCAATGCACCCAAACCATAGATTTGATACACTCATTTGGGTTTTGAGTGGAATTAATTCATATTTTACATAACTTTTTGTAACCAATCACGGTTAATCTCCTCCCCTGTTTAGTTTGTTTAGGTTTTTAAGCTACCTTTTACCATAAGCATAAATAAGCAGAATGATAAGTGCTACCAATTATATCTTATCCAGTAAATAAATGCTTTTCCTATTACATTATTTATGTTAACATTCTGAACTTGTTTGTTATGGCTGGGAAACATGTTTTAAAGATTTCAGGAATAATAACAACTTATTGAATTCATAAACATGGCTATAGCAACATGAATGATACATAACATTGATCAGTATCTTGTTCCACATCCGAAACTATATATATACATTGTAGCAAAGCTTGTAGTAGAAGGTCGTTCTTCTTGCTTCTCGGGAGCTCGATCTTTGCTGGAATCATTAGAATCATTACCTGCAACTGCCTCTTTGCTCTCTTCCATAACCTCTCTAAAACATGGCTTGCAATATGCTACTGAACTGCCCATTTTCCAGCCCCTGATAGTTTCATCATTCTCAAAGACAGAATAGGCCATACAGGAGTATTCCTTGCACCTCAAACAAGTATATTTTGTATTCTTTTGGCATGAAGAACAAGATTGTTCTTCTTTCCCCGCCTTTTTGTAAATATAATCGGCGCATGGCAACTACCTAAAAACTAGTGGGATTGTCGGGAAAAAAATACTAATTTAATATATGCATAACGTATGCATTAAGTTTGGCACATGTGAAGTTCAACATATGAATCAAAATCGATCTTTTGCCGTTCTATTTGACACGCTCAGTCAAATAGAATGGCAGTGTCGACCCTAATACAAAAGTGCCGATCCTAATTGATTGAAATGTCACACTTAACATGTGCTGAAGCTAGTTATTAGGCTCGGCACATGTAAAGTTCAATGTTTAACTGGGCCTAAGAAACAATGCCATAAGTTAGGTTGCAGTCTAGCAGAGATGGTTGCAGCTAAAAGTCCCCACCGATAAGATAAAGCGGAAACTGTGGTGTGCTGTGCAGCTCGGCTGGAATCATGTCTATGATCTGTTATGATGATCTAAATTTATGAAAAAGGGAAAAAATGCAGGACATTTATTTTGATGCATCAATAGTTTTCAAACAAAACTAAAGCGTAGAAATTCCCTAAAAGACTGCTTCATGCAGTTCAAGCATACATCTCCTTTAAGAGGATATTGAGCCTCCTGCTGTGCATTTACCCTTGCTTCCTGTAATTTTTTTTCATACCAGGCTTTCACGACATTCTTGTATCCTAAAGCGTATACTGGAAAGAGGGAGAAAGAATGACTGAAGAATGTTCACGTGAGAAAAAGAAACTGCATAAATGGTATGCTGCATGGCAAGGAAATAGGGAATGAAATTACATAAACTGACAAAATTAATTTTCTATAAATTCTATGATTACAGGTGAATATAAGGGAAAATTTGTGTTGTGCACTAAATACAATATAAAATACTTTTGTTGTCAGAGATGAATTGTATCACAGATGTTTTAATACTGGTACTAATGTATCTCTTGGCCACATTTCTGATATGAGCTACCTTACAAGCACTGACATACTGGGTCTCAGTAAAACCTGAACTGATAAATCCGTGTAAAACCCTCAACAAAAATGACAGCAGTGTCAGCTTACACAAATGTCAACTTCAAATATTTCGGAATTTCAAAAATATAAGAAAGTACTTATACTTTTACCTCAAATTGGCTGTGTACTTTCTGCCAGTGATACTCATGGAATTCCATCAAAGGAAATGATCAGGTATGCAGCCCATGCTGATGAGTGCCACATGCTCATGCTTTACCATATCGAGCAATGGCAACTCTAGAGGATAGCCACATAAAGGATACATTACCCCATATCATGTCATTGTAGATACGAGACTTTTCATCACATAGTTCGAGGAAATAAAATGGTCTTTGTTCTCCATACTTTGAATGTTGATATTGAACTTTTGGGTTGTATTTTCACCGTGAGCCAAAATATATGGATCAGAGATATCCGCTTGTGTTTGGGCAATTATTTTTTTCGAAGAAAAAGGTTGTGGTGAAGGTTGTTTCATCGTTGACAAAAACAAAGATTGACTGGCTGTGGTTGCCATCTGACTTTGTTTGAACTCTTTGAATAAGCTCAGCAATGGTTCCATCATCAAAAGGTTTCCCATTGTTGGTTATATACGTAAGGCACTATTAACCTGTTAAATTTTGATTTCAATCCTTCCAAACGTTCCTTTTGAGCATGACAAATATTGGATAAATGATGACGTAGAATAATTGAGGGCTCAACATAGGAACAAATTGTCTGCGAAGAGTCTGTGAGTGGGTGTGTAAGTTCAGCGATTGACAGAAAGGGTTATACATGTAGGTGGGAAATTCAAATTTCCTTTCCCTAATTTTTCAATCAGCGTTAGAGGGAACAGAATTTAGTACATTTCCAAGTTAAGTTTGTAATTTGGGTTGTTTTACACTTGCATTAAGTTCTTAATGCAGAGGTTTTTATTTCTTCCATTAAAGAATGGGTTTACCCCATCTTCCTTACTGAGTCTGCCATCTTTCATTGGGACGACGAAAAACAAAAATTCTGGACACGGAAAAAACCACTCTTTTTCTTACATCTTGTTGCTGAATATTGAACTTGAAATATTTAGTTCCTAAGGGGGTTGTTTTTATTTTGGACACTTGATGTACATATCCAATGTTGTTGTTGAAGACTTCGCTGGGGCATGAGCCTTGTCCTCAGGGTCCAGGAGTCACTGAATGATGTTAACAGCCTGGCCAGATTCACAGGTTGTTGTCACAAACACCTGTGGTAAACGGTAAGCAAACATTCCTTGAATGTTGACAAAAACTCACATGAAGCACTAAGTTTGGCAATTTGAGACAGTGACTTGGCATCATCATGTTCAGTTGTGTTTCTTGTAAAGTAGAGAAATAGTTCCACTTTTTTCTGTAAACAGAGTCATACTCCAACGGTTTTGACCAGTAACCTGGTAAAAACACTTTGATACTCTGTGTCACTGAAAAATGGTAATGTTAATTTATTGTAATGCCTCCTTGACCAACTGACACAAATTCATGGTCTTTGCAAATGCCAAACTTGTAGAACCTTGTCACAGATTTGAAGCCAACCCAGTAAGGCAGCAGTTAAACATGTTGTGACCTTGTATGTTCTTGGCTTGTTTGGAAGCTCCTGTCCAAATACATATTTACGTAATTCATCAAAAAAGTGCTTGAAAATTAAAATAGTAAAATAGTATCTCCTGTGGCATTTAGGGATACATGGAACTGGTCTCTTTCTGGAATAACAGACTGTTTTAGAAGGCGGCATTTTCCTTGTGCAATGTTCTTCTTTGGGTAATACTAACCCGGCCAATCTGCAGGCCATGGAACAATGTTATTTTCATGATATTTCTTAAGCGGTGGGCATTCCTGTAGCAATTTCATGAAACATTCTTTGTAGTTATCTGCACTTCTTAACTGCTGTTCATGCTCTGACAGGAGTTGGTATGTTTGCGGTGTACACGGTCTTCATGGCTCAGCTGGTTATAAACTAAGTTGAATTTACAAGATGAGGATGTCCAGTATTATTAGTAACTCACACTACTTCTGATCTTAATCAGTGTGGATATATTTCATAATAAGGCAAGGAACATTTGTAATAGTCTGTGAATACAGCTGCCTCTCATTCGCTCTCACTGATATGTGCAAAATGTGGAAAGATGTTTGCAATTTGCAGCCAGAAATTACATACTGATGATCCAGAATCTGGACAGAAGCGCTGATTGGTTGACCAAGCAATTTTGCATAATTAGCTCTATAATCATTCAGTGTTGTGATGTGCAAAATTCACAACCAATATGGCTGCTAATAGTGAGAAGTTGTCTTGCCCTTCCTTGGAAATTTTTTGACTCTGCATTCCATGTTTGTTCAATGTTGAATGTTTCATCGTTAAAAAAGCCAGTTTCAGGCTCTTAGAGTTTTATCTGTGTGAGGAGGTTACTGTTTGGCAACCGAATCAGTTGCTAATATTTCAAATGGCATCACTCATCCTCATGTGGATGCACGAGAACGTATCAGTGATTCATTGGAAGAAGAATCCAGTGATCATCATCATCAGTTTGCTTTTAGCGCTTATGCAGGACCAAGTGAAGAAACTATCTTCTCTTGGATTTAAAGCTCCTTTTGTGGGTCCAGAGCAAGATCCAAAATTTTTGCAGGGCACTGAGTGAGGGAACTTTACATTTGTTCACCTTTCTCCAGAGTCTGCCCTTACAACGGAAAGGTGGCAAAATATGCTTGAAAGCGAAATTTATCAGGAGAGTTGGATCGGCATTGCTGCAGATGATGTCCGTTGTGTTGCCAAATGGGGCACTTCAAGGAACAACAAGAACCGTTCAAATTTCATGTCTGGTATTCTTGTTGAATGAGATAAAATCACTTGTTGATGTGCCATCAATTGCAGTTACTGTGGAAGGAAGATATTTGACCTTTTGAAATTAAGGAATCAAAATCAAATTGTGGAGAGCCCAAACAAAAAGAATGTGATACACAGTTCAAAACCCTGTGTTGCCTGGTCAACAAATTAAAATTGAGAGGAAAAAGTGCCACAAGGTTGATCATTTACTGTCGAACTCTGAAACGGTGTGCACATTAATTTTATTTAGTATGCTTGAACTAGAGCTGGCTTATCTTTGTATAATGGGGATGTGGATCCTCAAAATTAACTTGTGCAAATGATGCATTCTGGCAGTCCAGAAAGTGTAAAAAGCCATGTGCTAGAACAGTTTGCAGACAACATTCTAATTGCAGCTATAGCCTATGGAATGGGTGTCAACTGCAAGTGAGTGCAATGGGTGATGCACTTCGGTCTATCAAAGTGTATTGACGCTTACCTTCAGGAGAGTATATTGCTCACAAAGCCAAATATTTGAGCTCAAATACAGATTGGTGTACATCGCCGATACCGCAATGTTCCGACATATTCAATAACAGCTGACTTGAAATAGACCTGGAATATTCTATTAGAATCTGGCCTGTTTTTCCATATTCAAATTGAACACTCGTGAGTGACTTGAAGTGTTCAATAGATCATATTGACCATGTTTTGGTAGATAAATGTTACATTAGGTGATCTTCAAAGATATAGTGATCATTTGACTCAAACATTTTCAAATACTGCCTGGAACATGAAATGCACGATGCCACTTCTGATGTGAACATCTTTGGATACTAAACAATACATCAAATATGCTCAAATTTTCGAGAACCACATGCTATGAATATGGAAGTTACGTCCCATTAAATATTTTTCATAGCCAAAGAAGTCTTTTGTCATCAAAAACGTGTTTTATCTAGGTGATATTCCCATTACTGTGTAGTACAGTCAGACAACACACTGTGTTCCAACATGTGCAAGTGGAACACAAGACTCATGCGAAGTATGAAATGTGTTCATGTTCAAATTCTTATGCATATGTGAGGTTTTAAGGGTATTCTAAACAACACACTTTAAGTGGTCTGTGGTGTGCGACTGGAACACGAGACTCTTGTAAAGTATAAAACATGTTGTTCAAATACTGAAGCAGACTTGATGTTTTAAGGGTTTTCTAAATGACACACACCAAGTGTACTGTGGTGTTTGACTGGAACGCAAGACTTGTGTGAAGTATGAAATGTGTTCATGATCGAATATTAAAGCCCATGTGAAGTACTAAGGACCCAACTCAAAGTTTGTATATCCCCAAAACTGTGTTTAAACTACCAAGTGGAACACACTGTTTAAATCCTTTATGGATTCATTGGATTCCTGACAAAATCATCCCAAAAGAAAATAATTACCAGGTCAATATGCATGCTATCCCAACGAAATGAAAACAACTGCCACGATGACATCTTCATTTGATTTCACACAATACTATATTTATAAATAAAAAACCTTGTGTTCTTGTTCGTGTGTTTATTTTCATCGAACTATGGAAGAATTTACATTAACAAGGTCCTATGTTAAATGAAAAAAGTATAAGGAACCATCTGAGAAGCACGTATCAGATGTTGCTTTGTTGTCAAAAAGCATAACCATCTGATCATGAGAAGCAGCCTTAATACACACTATAACACTTTTATGCAAACTTAATATCTATAGATGCTGCTGTGTCATGAAAAGGCATAATGAGAGGCAATGTAAAAAAGCACTAACATTTTGTATGCAAACTTTAGAACTACATGCTGCTATGTGGCAACCTCTCACTAGTATTTTCAATGTGAACTACATGTTTACTAAAATCTACCGTATTAATAAAACAATAATTAGTATTAATTTTTATTTAGTTTTTCAAGAAATTATATTCAGGTTTTAAAAATTTTTCCTATTTGAATTTAAACTATTCAGAGTCACTTTGGATGGCATGCCTCTGTCTCCTAGGAGAGCATGGTGCGTGTCTATTCTCCCTTTTTTGCTTGCCTTTCTCACTTCTATGCAGAATAGAGACTGGTGTTGAATGCTGTCCGGGGGTTGGGGTGTGGTTGTTCCTTTCATCTTCCTCCTCCTCCAGCTCCTCCACTGAGTGTTCCCCTTCTGTTACAGGCTCAGTGTCTGCTAAAGTTCAGGCTACATTATGCCTGAGCATTTTCCTCTCAGATGGCGCACTGTCAACTCATGATACACGAGGCCTCGGGTCCTCCTGCTGGCTATTGTTTATCCACTGCTGGAGTTCTTCCATCAGTGCACTTGCTCTTTCTGACCTCCAGATTGGATGGCAGACCACCCACTTTCCCTTGTTCACTCCCACACCATTCGCGTCGTCACTGACATAATCATAATTCAATGACTGGAAGTTTTTCTTTTCCTGGTCACTTGAAACCTTTAACTGTGCATTAAACAGCTGAAAGTAAAGGAGAAACAATTGATTAAATGTTAGTTATCAGTGTTATTGTTAAATAATAATTATTCATTTTAGTTCCTAATTATACTTTTTTGTGACAATAAGAGCAGTTATATTTCTGAGGGAAGCTTGTACAAGACATTTAAGAAAAACTGATTAAAAAGTAATGCCTCAATTAAGAATGACACCTTATGAGCGTTGACAACCAGATGTCAACGTGTGGTCAACACTCAAGATGCTTCAATAACTGCGATGGGGTGATGTTTAACAAAACCATTTATTTCGATTTCAAACCGAAAATAGATTCTTTGAAGCCGGAGCAAATCGAAGCTTTGCAATCGCTTCTCACAGGCGTTGATGTCCTCGCGATTCTGCTAACAGGCTTTGGAAAGAGCTTGATATATCAAGTGTTTTGTTTGGCAAGGCGTCTCCTGAAAAAAACATATGAGGACAAATAATATTATATCCATGATAAGAATCTACCCACTGCTTGCAAACTGTTCTAATGACAGCTGTGCCAGGCGTCACAATATATAATGCAAGTAATAAAAATGTTCACGGAAAGTTTCGTATTTTGTCCCTCGAAAGCAAATACTAGAGACTTGAAACAAATCTTACAATATAATTGAACCTAAACAATAGCAACCTCTAAAGGCAAAGATCAGAACACACATTTGCGTACGGCGCACAGAAAAACCAAGTTCCGTGACCAGATCAGCTAAACGATATTTCCCCACTCCCGCTCATTTGGAGATCTCCAATAAACTCTCCGTCAAAACCCTACGATTAAACTCGCCGTAAAAAACTTTTAAAGTTACATCTACAAACGCAGCAAAAATCGTTACATGATTGTTCTTTCATTGGTCTCCCTTTCACATCATTGTTAGGGATTTCGTGATTGCTTGACGATGACATCCTTCACGGCATGTTTTTCTCCCGGGAAAGTTGACGACAGGTGACAGTGACAGGACGTCAATATAAGGAATTCTATTGGATACGGTTAATTAGATTGGAAATTTCACACCAAAAGATCACTCGGCCGTGAAAGGGCAAAGTCTTGGGCTTAGGCGGTAGTTCCTCCTTTTGCGTGCTTTCTCGTGCCCAGGATTTCACACGGCCATTTTTTTCCACGGTTTTCTTTCACGTCACGCACGACGGACTAAGCGAAGGAGGGACTACTCGTAGTCTAAGAGAACTGAGGACAATTCGAACGACATGTCCCGCTGTTTACTTAGCAAAGTTTATGGTGAAGATGTTTTTCTGCCATTTAGGAAGTATTGTAGAGGGATAGTGTACATGAGCTACTAGATTAGAGTATTTTGCCAACGGCTAATGCTTAAAAACTTTTCTGTTTTATAAAAACATACTGAAGGCAACACAATAAACTGTTCACTCATGCGAAAACCTTTCATCGAGTATTCACGGTTGACCGAGACCGCATCAGGTCACGGTTAATTTATGACAATAAGATATTTTGTATCTGTTTTCAATTGATGTTCACTGGAATGCTCCTCCGTTAAACTGATGAAACTGCTTGTTAGATGTTTGTAAAAATGCTCCTTGAAAATCGTTTTGCGTTAACTTACCGTTCGAACGCCTTTTTAATACTGCTTGACATTCTGAGAGCTCATCCGCAGTCACCCTGTTACTCCACGCTGATTGGGTAATGTTAAAGAATGCATCCAATCAGGGTGGAGCAAACAGCGTGACTCCTTGGCTCACGAAATCTCTACCGTGGATGCTGGTCGCTTTGAAAGCTGCATTTCTCGAAAATCATTTGGCGGTTAGCACTTGGATTTTAAATAGATCTTCGATTGACTGCCACAAGAAGAAGCATCAACCTTTCAGTTTATCTTGTGTTTGATTTGGATGCCGGGCAATTCAAATTTCTGGGTGAAAATCAGCTTGGCGCTTCAAATTTCTGGGTGAACATCTGCTTGTAGTTTTAGATCCATTTTCCAAGTTGAGTGGCTGATAGCCACTTTGATTATCCGTTGAAGGTTGTAGTCTGACAGCTGAAAGCTCATTTTACTTTTTGAATTTTATAGCCAGCAAACATTTTTATCTTTTGAATATGTCCCATTCTGGCTATGCTTCAATTTTAATAATAACAAAGTACAGTGTAGGATGTACTGTTGTTCCTTTCTTGGATAAAATGGACATTATTGTTTAAGTTATCCTACATTAGGCCACCTAGGACATTCATTGAAAAGAGATATGGAGAATACACTCAATTGTCCCAGTCAGATTTTGCTAGTCTCTTTAATGTGTTTATTGTCAAGACATTACAAGTTTAAGTGTAGTTTTGAGAAGGTTTATGATACAGAAGTACATTTTTGCCAAAGGGCAAATTAGCAAATAA
>JAHPZR010050790.1:0-16643 GCA_019787425.1 Platygyra sinensis | reverse complement strand
GCAGTTGACTTGGCAAAGTTTGCCAGCTGTGTTGCTGTGATTGGATCTCCAATGGTTGGAAGTGCAGCTTTGGAGTTGGCAACAAGCTTTGATGTTGGCTATAAAAGTGCATGTATATTACATCTTTTAGACACTTTGCGGAACAGAAAAAATTTGTGCCATTTTTTAATACTTGAGAGAAAAGACAGACAGTGCCATAAATTATTTATGACACACCAATGAATGGCCTTATAATTATAGTTCATCTACCTGAATAAACTCTTTTGAGGCATTTATCAGAGCCAACTGAGGAGCAGCAATGTCAGGATTTCTTGCAGTGTCTCTAAGAGCTTCAACAAGTTGGTTGATGTGTTCTTCTACTGGCTGAAAAGGAATGTTGGCAAATATTATGTTCACCAAAGCAAACATTAATCCTTTCATAACAGTATTTTATCAAATGTACATGTAGCACTCTCCAAACTGAAAAATTTGTACACAAGTATTTAATGCAAAGGACAAGACAAGTACAGATTTGCTCTTCATGATCCTTGAGCCTATTTTCTAGAAGTTACTAATTTTCATTCCTTCAGCACAATGTCAATTCAATCAAAAGCAGACAGTTGACACTAAGAAAAAACAGAGACCATTAATGAATGGACATACTTATAGTCTTGATGTACCACCACATTCTTAGACCTAACGTTATAAAAAAATGCATGGTACCAGTAAAGAGAATCATGGAGCTTACTTTGCACTGGTCGCTCAGCTGTTGCTGTGATGCCTGATTCCGATTAGATGGTCCTGCACTGCGAGCTGCAGCAATTAGCTGTGTAGCCTGGCCAGTGGCCTCCTTAGCTGCCGCCTTACAATAACAAAAAATATCTTGTTTTCACTGATCACTGGCAAGCAAACATCATCAGGAAAAAAAAAACAAGGAAAAGCAATGCTGCTTTTCAGCAGCTACATGTATCTGTTTGGTTACTAAAAAGCTACGGCATAGTTTACTATAGTAACTTACAGTTACTCAAAAGTTATGGAAGTTCCTTTCTTTGATATAAAAGAAATGATATCTTATTCCAACAAATTAAAACTTGTACACTGCAAACAATTTATTTATGTTATACTTGTGGTTACCATTTAACTTAGACAGAAACTGGATGTAATTGTCTCAAAAATTGTTTTGCATTGTTTTTCGGGCAAATCAATAGGACAGACTGTGTTAAGTCAGGCTCCAAAATGCAAAATGGGTGTGCAACATTTGGGAAAATCCATGTCCAACTGAAACAGATAGTGTAAAGACACTTTTTGTTACCTGCCAAAAAAAACTAACTACAGTTCTGTAGTGATAACTAATCAGTTAAGTGACTGGATCGGAGGTGCACTGAAGGGCATGATTCAAGCCTAAACCGTGACTCAGACTGTTCTACAATGACAAAAACGGCAAATACATGTACATTACATTAAGCTGTTACTCGGTGAGATTAAAGAATGAGACATTTGACATAATAATCACCTCGAGTCTTTTGACTAGCTTCTTTTTCAGTGCATCACTGGCAGCTGCATTTGTTGCTGATCTCAAATCTTCTGCTGCCTGTTTGAGCTTCTGCTGCTGGTCAGCAGCATTAGGGTTTCTGGCTGCTCCCTGTGTGAAACAGACATGTTAATCATTTTATAAACTAATGGGCATTCAATAATTATATATTAAAATTTTTCACAATCTAACACCATGCTGTTTAAGCAACGACCAACATGTAATCTCAGTCACCTACATGTATTGCTATTACATTCAGATGCAAGGAATTTGGTTTAGCACAGTAGTAATCTGTACATGCAAGCATTCATCCTCTAAAAAAGCTTCGTCCACATTATCATACTATATTTCCTATAATTATCAAAACCTGCCCTGTCACACCTTAGTTTTGTTCACCCATTAATAGAAGCTTGTACTTGCCCAAGGTGGTCTCTAAGTGTTCACCCTGTATACTCTTTCTTGTAAAATGAGAAATTACAAGACTAAATTTACTTCAAATGAACAAACCTTGGCTGCTTCCACAAGTTTTGCAGTGGCATCAGCTAACACCTTTGCAGCAGCAAGGAGACGTTTCTGTGAATCTGAGTCATCCTCAGTTTCAGCTTCTGCTTTGATTCCAGTTACTAATGATGATGATGCCTGTATAGAATACAAGATGTCGACAAGTAATGTCCTCTTAATGCACAACCTTCACTCAGCCTGGATGTATATCTAACCAAAAGTCACTCCATAAATAGCTTAAAACTGAAGATGGGGTGAGGAGGGTGCTGGTATTTGTAAGCTGTGAAATGGTTCAAGTCTTGGGAGTTTAACATATTATACTTAGCAAGCTCAAATATGATGGTCTCTGGATCTTGGCAGGTTTGACAACTCACCATTCTCTGCCACACACAGTTAAAGCTCTGAACAAGATGGTCATAATCTCAGGGTGTAAACAAAATCTAACCAAGCCAATAAAATCTAATTAGGGAACCAAACCGGAGGTAGTACTGTCAGTAGTTATTCTATATTTGAGACGAAATAACCAGTGGGTATACAGAATGTATTGTCAAGTCTCCTCAGACATTGCAATTTATTTGTTAACTACATTATTGTTTCCCTCCCCCCTCCCCCCCCCACACACCTGAGCTAAGATCTTGGCCTGTTTAACCATCTCTCCTGCATTCCCCATACTGTTAAACAGTCTGTCTGTAGCTCCTAAAATGTCATCACATGCTGCATCATACTGTCCAGCTTGTTGAGCATCCCAGCCTCCATCTCGCACTTTCACCAGCAGACTATTTAGAGCATCCCGTACAGCTTGCGCTGCGGTCATTAGCTCTCGTAGCAAGTCAGAGTCTTCAGGAGCTGCTTCCTGGGATTATCACAGATTTATCATCAACAATCAGCAAAACAGTAGCATAAGAAATACCATACAGTATGTTCACTGACAATATAACATAACTTTATTATTTCTATAGCGCAAAATACATTACAATATGATCTAATGCGCTTTACATAATAATAATAATAATAATAATAATAATAATAATAATAATAATAATAATAATAATAATAATAATAATAATAATATGGGAGGGTTCAACAGAAAAAAAAATATTTACTCAAGATCATGGAATCACCAGGCATATGCATTCAGGGTTGTCAGAAGGTTTTCGAGAAGCAGGTTCCATCCAAAAAGTAGGCGGCTATTTCCATTTTATTTCTCCAATATCACGTTCAGAACTGACCTACTAACATTCGGAGTAACCGGCGCAGTATTCAAAATAGCCGGTGAAATGCGCCGGTTGCCGGCTTATTTTGACAACCCTGTTCATTACAAAGTCCATGCAAGCATCAGTTTGAGGTATTAATTTCTACCATACAATGCCACAGTTGTGTGGCATTAGTTCAATGGACCTCATTACCAGAAATAATCTCCCTCTAGAAGGACTTTATACCACAAAATAAGTCTGGCTTACTATACAAAAATCAAAATTTCAAAGTACATGCTAAAGAGAATCTAAAATTTACCAGACCATTTTGAAAACTTACCTTGCAAGCTCCTTCAGTGTCATTAACAGCTGTAGCAACAAGTTTTGCAGCTTCGACAACTTGTTCCTGGCACATGTGACTGCTTATGGATGGAACAACCACCTTAACACAAGCTACCAGCTGTGCTGTGGTTCTGGCTGTCTCCTTTGCTGCAGTGATCACCTTGCCTTGAGCTCCAGTGTCATTAGACTGACTAGCGACATTCTTGGCTTTTAAGACCAGAGCTCCTGTTGCATTAGCCACAGCTTGAGCCAGAGCCAGTAACATTTCCTGTGTTTAATAAATAGTTTAGTTGAACAAGTACTTGGTATAGTCCTTGTAGATACTATACACCAGACCAGTGCTACAGTGTATGTCTAAGAGAGTGTATAGATAGGACATTTTTTATCCTCTGTAGATAATTTAGCACAAGCGCTGATTTCCCTGGCTGACTTTCTAAAAAAAATTAACATAAAAATGTCAAAACTCCCAATGATAGGAGGCAAACTAGTTGGCTAAGCAGTTAAACTTGAAAATAATTCCAGCTAGTGGTCAGTTGACCTACATTGATCTCTGAGTTTCAAGTCAGGCACTCTTAATCACTCTTCTTTTCTCTTTCACTTTGCTCAGCCAAATAGAAACATTTCTATTGTAAGTAGAAGAGACAAGTAACACAACAAAAAGTGGAGGGAGCTGCCAGCAATGATCATACATACACACATACGTTTATGATCGAGTTTATTTGCAAAAGTCCGAGACAGTCACTGAATACAGGTTACAAGCCAAAGAATATAAGAAAAAGTAACATGCTATTTAAAACAACAATATAAACAATAAGGAAAAAACAGCCTTGAGTAAACTGGTCGGTGTCAAGTGGTGTGATATTCACAAGAAGTGGTATATAAAGGCGGTAGAAATATGCGACTTCTCAGTTTTTCGCGTACAATTTCTACAGTTTTAATAAATATATCATTGTTGAGTTAAGTTTTGTACAGAGAAACTAAAAAATGCTCGCAGAAAATTGCTAAACTTAAGAAATAACACAGCATTTTCGTTAACAATGCGGCTATTTTTATCCTGGAAAGAAATTTGATCGCAGCAGATTTTGATCAGGTGCTAGGCAACCACTTCCAAGCCGTGAGCGCGCGTCACGCAATCAGCAAAAACAATGCTATAGATTGTAGTTTTGCCATTTGCTTCATCTAAACACTTGATTACCCTTGAGCCTAAAGCTTACCTTTTCTTCTTAAAATCGTTATCAAAAATTTAGTCGGCAAACGGCTTGCCTGGGTCCTTCCACCACCCTTCGGGCAAGGAAGGAGAGAAAGTTACTTGCCCAAAGGGAAAATCTACTTGTCCCGGATGGGTTTTTTTTGAGCCCTGAATATAGATCTGTAAACCGTGCCATTTCAAATGTGGAAGGCCTGAAATTGAAGATTACAGCTCACAAAACTTTTAAAAATAAATTTGACCAAATTCGTGTAGGTATAAAATTTATTTACCACCAGAGTACTCCCGTGATCAGTTACAGTGCATTCAGACAGACAAACATTGACCACCAATTAGAACATGTTCTTTTTTTAATGCTGCAATGCAAGCGAATGTATTTTCAATCGGGAAAACTCACTAACATATTTTATTTTGGCGCGAGATTCATTCATTCATTAGCACAACCGATCGCAACTAAACACCCTCGTGCCCTTATCTGTGTTTACAATCGAATCGGTTGCACGCAACTTGGTAATTATTTGTTTTCGGATTCCAAAGTGAGCGGAACGATTGCTCTTAAGACTGGTAGTCTGCATGTACACGTATTTGGTTTGTGGCCCATTTGTTTAATTAATTTCTCGAGAGATCAGTTAAGCGACAAGCTCATTAACTTTTTCGACTTGCAACTCAATATTCGAAACTATTGAGGATCGAGTATTGAGTCTCGAGGCTCGAGGATCGAATATCGAGTTTCGAGGATCAAGGATCGAGGCTTGAGGGACTGTCAACTTACTTTTGAGTGGTACTGCATACAAACAATAGTAACAGTGGACCCTAAAACAATAGAGCTTTGTTCTAATAAGATCCAATGAAATTGCAGATTCTAGAGAGCTTCATGACAACAGCCTTGAACAGAAGTTTGGCACCACAAGCAAGACCTTAAGGTCTTGAGGGCACTGGTCAAATCAAAGGTTAAACAACTTCAGGTGCCTATCTATCACTTATCTTTAACATCAGATACATGACATGGTCTTGCACTTACTTGAGTTTGTTGATCAACTTCTGGTTCACCCATGTACTGCAACAGTGTTGCTCCAGATGAACCCACATTGCCAGCAGCTGACAACAACTTGCCTCTAGACTAAAAAGTGAAAAGTATATGTTGATTACAACACATTCAATGGAAATTGATGAAAATGAAAACTAAATCAATACCATGACATGAGAAGTTGGCTATCTTACTAACCTCACTGTCTGCTCCACCTCCTTCCTGGGCAGCTTTCAGAAGATTCGAAAAGGCACCTGCCAAGCCTCGTGTAGCATCTAGAAGGTTCTTACCGTCATCATCATCATCCAGTAAACCAGCAATCATCTTGATTCCTTTTGATAAGTCTTGTAAGTTAGATGAGCTGAAGAAAAAGGTTAGAGTCAGTTAAGCAGTTGCCAAGTTTCTCATAGTATGACAGTAAATATCATACAAGAAAACAGCAATACATGTTGAAAACAAAACCAATCTTCTAATATTGTGCCAGTCACATTACATCAGACAACACACCTAAACTGCTTGCTGTGGGAAGACCAAATCTTTAAGCCCTAACAAACCCATCTTCCCCTATACGTACATACACCTTTACATGTACTGTACAGTTGTACAGTAAGAAGGCTCTAAACAGGGAAAGTGTCCTTTAAGTTAATCACTGGGTTATAAATGTAATGTAGTAGTAATATTAGGCAAACTAGCTGCTGCATGAAAAATGAACATACAAACCACACTACCGTTTAACAGAGGGAGAGGAACTTACATGGTGTTCACAGCTGCCCCAGCAGCAGTGTAGTTTGTTTCCTCTGGCTCACCTTGAATGAAAAATGCAATGAATAATCAACAAAGTGACAAACTACATTATACATTCCATTATGCATAACTAGATTCAATGCACGCTCTTTATCGAAAGTTAACAGTTGTGAGAATATCACAGTCTCCTCTTTCCAGAGTACCACTGATATCTCTGGTTGTGAATAAGACTACCACATATGATAATGGTTGAAATAAAAGAGAGGGGGAGAATCATGACAAAACATTACAAAAGTACAGTACAGTCAAATAACGGCACAGGAACAGGAACTTCAAATGGTACTACAAGAGTGCAATTGTTTTAAGTCTTTCATGCTCCTAGTTATAACCCTGGGCATACTGGCAAAGTTTGGACAGCTATCTAAAACATTCAATAAAACTTTGAAGTCCATGTAAGCCCATCTTTACCTGAAGTCAGCGTAACAATTGAAGCACATGATGCAGAAAGAGCAGCCAGTCGGGATGCCACATTTTGTCTGGAAAGGTCTAGAGTATTTTGCTTCCACTTCAGTGATGCCTAAAAACATCCCAAAACCACTACGTTAAAGATTCACATAATTTACATAATATTATGCTCCATGTGAATTCCCGTTCCGCTGGACAAGGGTAACGAAGGCTCTGGGAACGAGATTGGAATTACCAGCAAAAATGGAAAAGACTCCAGATTATTCAAATTGACTACAGAATGTCTTGGGAACACAGAACAACCATTGGTGGTAACATGCAACACTTCAGAGATAGCATCTTACTGGATCTGATCCAAGGGCAGGAATCTCAGCAGGAGAACCCAGATCCTGTTCTGCAGAAACAATAGTGTCCAAGCCTTGACTAAGACTACTCATGTACGCCTTCTGTGCAGGTGTAAGACTGTGAAGCTTAGCTTGTGAGCCCTGCAAACAATGATATCACATCAGTAGTCTAGATGAGAGGAGTATACATATATGAAATGGTAAAGATCGATTGTAGTCTAATTCGGTCTGTAATCATCTATTAAGAAAGTTGTACGCAAAAGAAGATAGAGTACAAAACTATTCATGAAGGGACAGTCCTGTTCAGTTAATCCTAAGCATGATAACAGACTGAATTGGACTAAACAAGTTTTGTTATCTATCAATCATAACTCCATGGCAAATTGGAGAAGTAAAAGTTACAAAGTTAAATTTATTGGAAAATGAAAGTAGTTAATGAATTGTTTGAGAGCCATGAGAGAAGGAACCCATTGAAGTGCTACTGTCCAATGAAAACTACTCAGTCAGTAACATCAAGCATGATATAATTAATATACACTTAACTTCTGGATAGTTGCTTCTTACCATGGGAGGTCTATGAGCAGAGTGTGCAGATCCTGTAACTGTCCCATACTGGGCTGGCTCCATCTTACCCACACTGTATCTAGATGCTCCTACAAAGTGAACCAGTGGCATATTAGACAGGGCCTTGGTCCTTCACTAAAATGTGCTTTACAGAACAGTCAGAAAATTTCCCTTCACGTAAATACAGCACTTGTACTGTTCATAGAGCCTTCTCAAAATCAGCCCAGCTGCCAGATCAATGAGCTGCCTCCTCTCGAGGTTTGACCATCTCCTTCCAGTCAGAAAATATATTACGATTATGATAAAACTCATGGCATGCCATCTGACAGGATACGTCAAGATAACAAATAATATGGAAATTTCTGTGGGAAAATGTAGAAAAATACATCAAGTATGTGGAAAACAAACTGGATTATGTGGAAAAATTTCAACAGTTGACAAAATTGATAATTATAACTCCTTCCAAATGTACCGAACAACAGTGAAATGAAAAGTATGTCAGTCTTTCCAACAATTTAAGGTCTTTGATAGAATGCACATCATTTTTGCAAGCCTTGACATTTCCTTAATCCTTTTAGGGTATTATTTTTTGACAAGTATTTCTTTAATTGCACAGTTTTTCTACAGCATTTTAGCTCATTTTATGTGCTAGCCTGCAGCTTTGCCCTCATAGTCACACTCTGCCCTCATGTATCACGTTTCGCAGTCTGTCTGCTAATCTGCCTGTTCAGTAGGCTATTTGTGTGCAGAATTCGTTATGTTCGTGGAACGTCCACAGCTTAGTAACCACGTATTTTCCTTGGAACTAGTTTCCAATCTCTTAGCTTAAAGTAGATTGGGATGCCTGGAGGATAAAATTCCTCACATATTAACTGGCTTATTTTCGTCACTGTTTCAGGTGAAAAAGTACAGTACTGCTCAAAGGTAAGTTACCACCTCTCGTCTCGTTTCTCGCGAGACGGGTCTCGTCTCTCTTGAGACGTTTCTCATTTCTCTCGAGTCATTTCTCTCGAGAATCACTGAAGCATTTAGTATGGAATATATTAAGCGGCCTTATGCGTCCCATGGCGCAATGAGGAAAGATGATGATGATATTATGTGTAAGAAACCGGTTATGTGTATAAACAATTGTTGCTCTGCAGTTCACTGGCAAATCGATGGGACCGAGTGACAGAAGATACATTATGTACATTTATACAATAACAAAATCAATGCGCGCGCTCTGATTGGTCAATAAGCTATGGTTTATTGTGCCGGTAAACCCATGGAAAAATCGCACGTCTTCTCAATTATTATATAAAAGCAATAGACCACAAGTTTCTATGGTTTATAGGCTGATAAACCACTTGGGATGTTGGTAGAACACTCGAAGAATTCGTAAATCACTCGCCTGCGGCTCGTGATTTACGAATTCTTCTCGTGTTCTACAAACATCCCGCGTGGTTTATCAGCCTATAAACCATAGAAACTTGTGGTCTATTGCTTAAGTATGCATTGATCATTCGCTTGATTCAATTCGAACAAACATGAAACGTACGTAGTGATAATTGACCATAATTATTAGGCACTGAATTTGCGTTGTCTGAGAACACGATTGTTTTTAACAACAGTTTGCGAAGGAAAGGAAATAGTTCATAGAAATAGCCAAGTAAGGTTTAAAATCTCCATAAACTACAAGAAGAGTTACATGCGTTCTAATTCTTGCTCAGTGCGAATGAACTGCACCCTAAATAATTTTGCAACCTCGATACTGTAGCTATTTTCATTATCTTGGAATGCAGTTGCCTACATTTATTCACTCTGCAATAACCGCTAACACAAACATTTACCTTTGTGCAGAAGAAAAGTTTTCCGGCTTTCAGCCGTCTATTGCATAAAAGCGTCACAGAAATTGTTTGCAAAAACGAAATCTCCGGTTCTATATGGTACAAATCGTTCATTCTAACACCAAAATACTATCCCTTTGAAGACAGGAGTTTTTATTAAGGTTTCCGAGATGCGCCGTTTCCATTAGTTTTCATTTGTATGGCGGCACGCGTCGACGAGTCGCTAACCTTAATGAACTTTATTCTTCTTGGAAGCGTCAACGCAAACACTAAAAATTTCCCCCGTTCTATTAAACATGAATCGTTCATAACGCTGAAATGCTATATCATTGAAGACAGGAATTTCTAATAAGGTTTATGTGATGCAGCGACTGTACTAAGTCAAAGTTTTTGCAAGGGATTATTCTGTCTAGCGGCACGTGTTGACAAGTTGATTATGCAATTCGCGGCAAATGAATTTTTGTTTTGCAAAGCATTGCAAAACGCGAACGAAAATTTTCACCAAGAATGACTAAACATGGTTTAGACTTTTTTATGGCTTACACTTAGAACTTAATATTAATCACATCATTAAGAAACTTCCCAAGACCTCTGTGTATTAAAAATGGTAGCCATATACATCGGAAGGTCAACGATTTGTTTGTGCGTTGGTATGGGTCAGAATCAACGTCTTTGGCTGTATTTGTTTACGTTTTGACGGATGTAAGTAATTTGTAGACCATGTAAACAGCACCTCACACCAATCAAAGAATTCAAAGTAAAGTTTCATCACATCCGTTCATTACTTTTGGCCGTTCGAGCGGCTACCATTGTCGGATCGAAAGGTTGTTCGCCCTTCTGGATTTACAGAGTACTCGTTTCACAATTTGGATCGGTCCAACTTCGAAGTAAGTTCAGCTCATGAAAAGTACGATGTATGAATTGAGCTTTAGAGTTTAGATTGTCAAGAGTTACGAATTTGTCGCTTTAATCATAGTTACTAATGGATTTAATACTTCTTACAGTATTAAAGTGCAGGCGCTGGAGAAATTCGACCGTTCCAACAACAACAACAACAACAACAAGATTTGGTGCCTTTTGCGTCACGTTTTGATACAATTCTTCGCATGCTAAGATGTCAGTGCAAAGAAGTTCTTTCGGTTTTAACTTCTAACCGCAAAGAAGTTTTATCCTTTTTAACGGTTTACGGTCGTTTCGATACTGGAAAGAAGTTCTTGTACCTTTGTAGGATCCAAGAGCAAGCAACTGCAAGAGAACTGCAAGAAGTTGCCGGCTTGCAGATGAAAAAAGAAGTTCTTTTTATACACACATGGTACACACGCATCGCTGATGAGAATGAAAATCGTGCTTACCGCACAAATCGGTAAGATAATACACAAATCAGGTTTGAATATCGACGAAAGCGAAGTATTGGTACTTCCAGCGCACTCGCGAGAAACGAGACACGTCTCGTTTCAAACGAGACTCGTCTCGTTTCTCTCGAGACAAGTCTCGAGAAAAACAAGACGTGTCTCGCGAGACGGTGGTAACTTACCTTTGAGCGGTACTGTACTCCAAAATTCCTGTATGAATTTTTCCTTGTGGGTTGTAAGGCAGCTGCTTTATCGCTATTGGGACACAATTTTTCTGTTTTACATGGAAAAAAGCCCTGATTATGCGGTCATGCGGATCAGGGTTCTCCCTGAATTTTTTAGTAGAAGGAGAATAAAATGGAGTAGCCGGCAGAGGAATTTCCGCCATTTTGCACGTGTTGGAATACAGAGTATGTTGTCTTATATGGAGTGCTTTTCGTCCATAACCGCTGCCTCGCAATCTGAGCCTGTTTTGTTTGCTGAACGTTTCGATCGATGTCTGCAAGCAGATTCAAGCGTGGCGAAATTCTCGACGAAACTTTCAAGTTTATTCAGTCAAAAACATTTTTTGGATGCTTGGCTCTTTAAGGAAAACTTTATTTATTTCCGAATGTATTTACCCAAGGGAAAGCAGGCGTCGCAAATGGAAAAGTTGCTGTTGGATGCAAAACAAAGTACTTATTTACTTTTTGATTTGGATCTGAGTAGCCGGCGTGCCCAGGACAACTAGCCGGCGATTTTCGCCGGTCGCTGGGGCTTACGGAGATCTCTGGCGGATGTTAGCAAATTAGGTGGATCCGCACCACCGCATCCTGTCAGATGTCCTGTCATGGTCCCCAGTGGAGGTACTCCCAGAAAAGTTGGGTGGGGGTGTGCGGCCCAGTTCCCAAATCCTTAACCAATTAATGAGCAAAATCTGCAATTTTTGCTACTCTTTTTATGACCTGGCCAAAAAAATTTTATACCCTATTTTTGACTGTTGCAGCTGGCATAGTTACCCCAAAACATAAGTTATGATGGGCTTTTGTTGGTGGTCTTATTGAAAAAGTACAGTACCGCCTGAAAGTATGGACCCATCAGGTCGTGGCAAAACCCTGTCTTTGCCGCGTGCTCCCACCTCGCGTCCACCGTGGGTGAAAATTTGTAGCACCGCGGTAAAGACGAGTGTGACCGCAACTTTAAAAATACCGCGGCAAAACAGACGAGGTAATACCTTGGGAAAGTAATGTATGTGAATCGAGCTAGTGAGTGGCACTTTACATCACTGTTGCATGTAAACTCCATCGTAATCCGGAATCAAGAAACACGCTCGATGGAAAGTCGGATAGTTTACATGTAAATTCCTATCCTCTAGTTTGGTTTGCTCTTTCGAAATCTATGTGTGCCAACTTTAATAATCTTTTTTTAAGAACTCCAGGGTTTTGAAAGTCACTAGCCGGATTAGAACGGCAGCTGGATGAAGCGGTCTGCTAGTGCTGCCGTAATCAGTCAACAACGTGTTGTTACAGTGGTTGATACAGTACCATTAAACAGCGTTACATAACTACCACTTTCAGGTAAAACTAAAGTAACTGTTCGTAGTCCAGTTCGTTTGTTCTTTTATTTTAAAATCGATGCATTGAAAGTAGTAACACAACTTCGCGACTTAGTATTGGAATCAACAGAGGTCTGGAATGAGTGGAAATCAAACAGGTAGCATCTTTCGAACAAGCATATTTGGTCATATTTTGATTTCCGCCGCGAAAGGTAACGTGAAATGTAAAAAAAGAACCAATTCTCCTTTTGCCGTTTTGGTCAAGTATATACGGGCGAATGATACAAAACCCCGTAGGAATCTTGGCTTAAAGGAAGATTACATGACGTGTTAAATGCTGCCAGGAACAAAGAGTGGCGGCCGCTCATAACAAGCTTATTAATGCTTTGTTGCAATGAGTGGAAATCAAACGGGTATGATTCTAACCTCTGGAGGTACAGATAAATGAAGCGGGTTACGTACATACTGAAACTTTGAAAGGTAAAAAATAAAGAAATGAAGAAAGAAACTGCGTAGATTACTTTACAACACCCTTTACTTCCAGAAAACCCCTGGAATGCAACGGGAAAGTAGCGGAATGTCTTTTGTCAGCTTTTTGTAAACGAAACTATAAGCAGAGCAACTTTCATGGTGCCGGTGAGCTAATTCTCCATTATTTTGATCAGAATAACAACAAGCAGTTGTTTACTTTCCCACGATGCTCTCAGTGAAGGCAGTGGCCAAGATACAGCTTAAAATATATCGCTTTTCCTTGGAGGCAAAAGCTACTTTGAACTTTATTACGCGTCTAGTTCGGGATTCGGTCCATTATTAGCGCATGGTAAATATGCCGTGGGAACAGGCGAATTTGATTGGTTGCTACAAGTAATTTGACAATTGCAAAGCGCCTCACTAATAATATTTGATTGACCGATAGGTTTACGATTTGCAAAGCTTATATATTTATCTGAATAAATTTGTGTCGTCTACACAAACCCTAGGGTTAAAAATTCTGAAGTGCGAACCATGTTCAGGAGACTGTTTGTTGTGAAAAAAGATCGATTGTTTTGATGACATGTCACGACATGTCACCGATGCACTCAAGCAAAACGAGCTGAGCGTTGATTTTGTTTCTGCTAAATGGAGGCTTATTTTTATGTTCCGTTCTTGCCTTAACTGTGTGCGGAGCAACTGCAGAATGCAGGGCAACTTCGAACCACCTGTGTGCTAAGTTACGTTACGTTTGAAGTGCTGTAATTAAACAGGTAGTTGTGAAAAAGCTGTTGATGGTTTCACTCGTTCATGGTTTAGTCTTCTTGAAGCAGATTCCACGAAACACAGTAGAATTGACATATTCTTACATGTAATAAAGCTTACATCTCGATCGGCTGCAAGGAAGCAGAGACAAAACTTGGACCAGACAAACTCCAATCGCTGATTTATTGACAGCTATACAAGAACGATTAATGAGGCATAACGGAAACAGCAGTAGCTGTTTTCTGCCGGCTACAAAGCGAAGCGCACATAAACAGAGAAGTACTAGTACGAATGATTCTGCTGGCAACAAAATAAATTGGAATTGAATTTAAATGAATTATCCTGGTTTCTTTTCATCGAAATGAATATCAGAGCCATTCCTTTCTTCACTCTTCTCGGCCGTTTGCACGATTCGTGGACATGAAATCAGATAGCGAACCGGTGATGTCGCGTTCTTCATGGCGAAAGGGAATGCTTAACACAACATGAACGGAGTCATATGTACCACGATATTTTATACTAAGTTAGAGATATTTTTGATGAAGCTCATAAAATGTAGCTACCGAATTTTCCTTGTGTTATCAATCTCATAACTGAGATCGATGATCGGCTTTATCAAATGCTACGTTGCGATGAAAATGCAGATCCAAGAGTTGGCATTCAAGCACGCTTTGTCACGAAGAAACTGCTAGGAAACAAAATGCTACTCAGACTAGACGCGTCTTTCTTACTGAGGTAATACCTCGTTCAAAATGCTGCCGCGGCAGGACGAATTTTACCTAGGTAAAGACAAGGTTGGGTGCGGGAATACTGCATCATTGATGCGTGGAGGTCCCGCGGCAAGAACGCGGCAAATGGGTCAATACTTTCAGGCAGTACTGTAACTTCTTCTAAGAACACAACTTAAAACTAGAGCGCTAAAACCATACCCTATTTAAGACCAAAATGATCAAAATCAATGCCCTATTTATGACCAAAAGGCTGAAAAACTCTACCTTTTGGGCCTGCACATACTAATATATCCCACTGAAGGAGTCACGCCATGCCCCCCAGGGTCATGGCATCATTGAACATCAAAATTTCGAATTTTTTTTCCAGGGAAGGATATCCTGAAATCCTGCTATGGGCCCACACCCAAGGACACTTAAAAGCATGCCTTCAGAACCCAAAGCGCCTCCAACTTTCATCTTACCTGCTCCAGGAAACATTTTGAGAAGGCTAGTTCATACTACATGTATGTGTAACTCTAAATTACAGTTTAAAGAGTAAGCATGTACCTGGACCTCCAGCTCTCATCACCGCTGGCAAAGCTACTGAGCCAGTAGCAGCATGGCCAACCTTGTTTGTTTGACGCTCTAAGTATGTACCTCTAAATGAAACAAAAAAACCATAGACATTCACAGTACAGGTATTTAATAGAAAATTAACAGCTTGTTGTGAAACAACCTGCCATTTGTGCATTTACAATTTGCATCTTACTACCCTAATCATCTCCACACTGTACAACACAAGGCTGCAATGATCTCTCTCCTATTGGCCCTACATGTATTTTGTGCAGCATGTTGTTCCTCATTCTGTGAGTTTTACCTCACTGAGCTCAGCCATGACAGTTCAGTACCAGGTGGGTTTTGGCCAACCAGGTTTCATTTATAATGGAATGGGATTCAGTAATTCAGGGAAAATTTGAAAATATTGAGCTTGAAGATTTCATAATATGCCACTGACAGTTCTAGTCTGTACTTACTTTGATGGAGTCACAGAATCCTCTACCATTGTTGATTCCTCATCAAAGTCAGGATCATAACCTTCTTGGCCCTTTCTCTGTGGGCAAGAGAAAAAAGCACAAGCCCTTAAAAATGATGTACTAAAACGAAATTTGAAAAGACACATATATCTTTCAGAAGTTCATGTATTAATGTTTGATGGGTTGGATAACAAGTCAAAATTGATCAACACTTGACAATATCCAGATGTTCTGTCAATTTACAGTCTGTAGGTGTTGTAACGGGACAACTTACATTATAGAGAAACACATATGCCAATGTCCAGCAGCTTCAGAGTACCAAATTTGTCATGGCTATGTAACCTTTACAACTTTTATTACCAACATTGTTGGTACACAATTATATTTTATTATCATTGCAATCATTAACCAGACCTAAATAATAAGGAAAGCATAGACAAAACTGGTCTGGAGTACTTTTACTTTGTACAGAAGTTATCTGTTTTAAATTACCTTTTTCAAAATAATATCTATGTAGCCAGCAATGAGCTGAGATATTTTCTCCCCTTCATTTGTTTGTACTGAATAATAAGACTCCAGGTAATCACCAAAATCCTGTTAAAAGGAAGTAAAAGTACATTCATTTTAGTGGCAGCAAAGTACTTGCATGTAATATATGAAGTCTGAAGGCATTGATAAAAAACATACCACTCAAAAGTTAAAGTTCATGTAATAACAGATTTCAATATCTAAAGGATAGGTAACAGTAGACTCAACATCTCTATTACAAAAAGAATTAAATATAGTAATTGTAATTTTGTACAGACCAACAGTAACTTCAATCTCATCTTCTAATACAGCACTGAAATGTTAATATTTTCATGAAAGTATATAGCATATAAAAATAAAAACACCATTTCTTTTATTTTTATTTCACCTACTTGCAAATTGTACATCTACAAAATTATATTATCTGTCCTTCTTCCATGCTAAATTACAGTTCACAGTTCAAGACAATTAGTTTAGCAAAGGTTTAAACGGAGTTTGATCCTCACAAAGCAGTTAATATGATGTT
>JAHPZR010050789.1:7500-17819 GCA_019787425.1 Platygyra sinensis | reverse complement strand
AGGGTTTGGTCAAACGTAACACTCTGTTTTGTAACATCAGGAATCAGAATCAAGTGACGAGGAAGATGGGATTACTGTGGCAGAACTCAAGAAAACGGAGGGATGGAAAATGTTGATGGAGGCTTTAGACGCAAAGGTTGAGAAGTATAAACTATCCACAAAGTGATGGCGAAATCTGAGCAGTCAGTCTTGAAACTACACATGATTTTAACCCTCTTGTGCCCTTAAAATTCAATTGAAAATGGTAACTTTTGAGTAGAATGCAATTCAGTGTGTTGAAAATTTGTAAATATATTATGCAATTGTTCTTTTTACTAAACCAACTAAAATTCTTCCTTTCGCTAAACGGCAAGTGATGACAAGCCCAGAAACAACAAATCAGCTCTAGCGGTATGTTCAATGCTGAAAACATTTCAGCAAGAAGTTATATGCTTCGTACTTGTAAGGCTTTATTGTATGCAGTCTGTTTCCAAAATTATTTCAACTTAGAATATTCACAAGAATATTCCAGCTTAAAATCGGCAGAGAAATCAGAATATTCAGCCTGGGCTGGAAGAGCAATATCCTTATAAATTAAAAGTGCACATGTGTTTGTAGCTTTTCTTAACACAGTAGTGAAGCGTCAGTGAACTGTTGGATTTTGGCGCTGTAAACATTTATTGCATTAGTTTTATGGTGTCGTTAACTCTCGAAATTTGTAAGTAATTATGCACGAATAGAAAATCTTAGTGTTACTTTAGATAAAAAAACGCAAATTTTAAAACGCGTGGGGCATATTACATATGATGAATGCCATTCCTTTGTTACTTGACTCCAAATAGAAAACCGAACTTCAAGGGAAATTCAACTGCTTGCTTATCCTGCAAGATGGTAGCTATAAGGAGTGCCGGGCTTACTCCGTTCAAGAAAACCTTTTTCTTGTGTCATTACTGATTCAACAATTATTCGTCGAAGGCGAAGTGAACATTGGTGAATATATTCACCAATGTTCACTTCGCCTTCGACGAAAATTCGACTAAAAGAGTGTTTTTTTAAAGGGTAGATATTTTTAATGTTTGTATGTGAATTTAGCGCCAGTCTTTCTATCTCTTTTTATATTTATATCAAGATTTTTATATAGGTGTTTTAGATTTTTGCATATTTTGCATTTAATTTTTTTCTATTAGTAATTACTTATTTATTTCAGTATTTTTTTAGCATATGGTACTTGGTAGCAGTGTGTATAACTGAAATGGTCATCCTGCATAAATTTGTTTGATACTATTATAACTGTTATTGAATTTTCTTTTGAAACTTGTACAGCTCTTGATGTAGGATGAAGTTTTTTGCCGCAGATTTTTGTAATGAAATGTTCGTCATGTACATTGCCTCCCTTAATATACTTACATTAATAACTTCATGTAAGAAACATTTTTGTCTCCCTTTCAATAAAGCAACGTTATTACTCACATTGCCTTTTTTCGTCCTACCTTTAAGTCATATGTTTTGTTTTTTTTTGAGGGGTGGGGGGAACTAAAGCTATTTTTACCCTCCTTTCTTGTCACAAACGAATCAAGGCGTTCATTGTATAGAAGACTTCTTTGCTTGACAATTTGAAATATTTAAACCTGTTCCCGCCTTCATTCGTACTTTTGTAAGAATGTCGTCTACTATAAAATATGGTGGTGTTGCCAAGCCAAATCCCACTGCAAGGAATGTAATTGCCTTGAATGATCTTGGTCACGATAAACCAACAAGCAACAACAACAACAAGAAATTTACTAACACGTTAAACAAAAAAAACAATGCCAATAACAACGAACCTAAATAGAGCGGTTTTCTATTGAGTGTCGTAAAACCAAAACCAAACCAAATACTTATTAATTAGATTACTCCCCCAATCTCAAACCGTAGTTAAACCAAAACCAAAGTGATTGCCTGATTACTTTCGACACTCAATTGAAAACCACTCAAACTTATCCTGATGCACTTGTCATAAGCAAGACCTGTTAAACACAGTTAGAGACATTGTAGTCACAGACTTAAAAATTGCTTATAACTGACTCATTGTACATACGCCGAGGAGATAGGCCGCGCTGCCGTTCAGGTTTAGGACATCAAAAGCAAGTTTACCTTACACTTGTTGAGAGACAACCAAGCACTAAGGATAGTAATGTAAATTAAGAATCACTGGTAATCACCTATCGAAAAAAAGTTCACTGTTACACCTTATAGGTACAGTTCCGATATTGATAGATTAAACTTTATTTCTTAGGAAAGCCTGGTTTTTGCTACGACATAAGCACAACAAAATCATAAGCATAATGGTAGTGAGGACGCCATCAACACAAGCATAAGCTCGTACGCATGCACAAGATGGATAGTTGCCTTATATTCGGTTTCATATCTTCTCGATACAGTAAAACATTTGTGCTCATGCTTAAAGTAGCATGTTCTCATTTGACGTAAGCATAACCCGGCTCAAGCACGAGAAGGAAAAAATTCTTCTGTTTGTGCTTGTGCTTGTATTTGTGTTATGGGCCTCCTGATAGTCGGTATACCTATGCTTATGCTTATGTCGTTGCGGAAATCGGGCTCTACATTATGTTTTGCGGCGCTGGTAACATACACTAGGATGCATCACAAAAAGACAATATTTTCTCCCATTTTGCTACTACCTTAATTGTTTTTCTATAAATTTCTGAGAATTTTGGGGATATCTTTTTGATAGAGGTCCATAGAGGTCCATATTAATTTTCGATATTGTTAATATCAGCATGTCCAATCGGTTGCGGACAAATTAGAGCCAGCGAGTTCACTGTGAATAATTAATGGTTTGCGGACATAACCTATATATTAATAGTCTACTCGCACAAGATCTAATATCAAATCCAATTCCACATGTGTCACCCTTTTAGCAGTTGTAAACATCTCTTTTATATTAGCACGCATCAAGCAACTTGACAGTTTATTATAGCGAATAACGCTGTTTGGTAAGCGTCTTGGCCATGTCCTTATGGAGTTTGACCAGGAACAGGTAACTTAAGAACATCTCAAGAATGCTTCGGCGCAAAAAATTGCGAAAAATGGAAACGTTTAGCCTTAGCCTCGGCTTCAAATCTAGACTTCCTTGTAAAAAAGAATTAGCTGGGAAACAAAAATTTCACAAAATGAAAATAAGCTAATTGATTCTGCTGCCCATTACGCATCATTTAATTTAGAGTAAAGAAGCTTCCTGCTACAGATGTAGCTAGCATGTTTAATCTTCCCTTTTGATGCAGGTGCAATGAATACGAATGTTCACTTTATGTGTACTCCTAGACTAAAAAACAGTTATGCAAGAATTTTTGTCTGTCACTCAACTTCACGTTCATTTTTGTTTCAAGTAAACGCCATTTCAAAGATTTTTAGTAATGAATCGATTTCTACAGAAACCAGCTAATAAACGTTTGCAGTGCATGTATTTACCCTTTCAGACTTTCCTTTCCTTAAATTATCTCGGTGGAATAATGACGAATTCTCAAGTTGTTAAGTCTGTCATTTTAATGGATGAGATGAATGGCATGTTTTAATTCGCAAGGCGAAGTAATAAATTCCACCTCTTGTAAGTGGCACAAATTTCCATGCTCAATTATACTTTTCTTTGTTTAAGAAAAAGTGAAGACTTCTGGCACCACATCCAACAGCGTTTCGTCGCGTTCAATTTGACCCTTTGTACCTACACAGATAAAGATACCAAGCAATTCTATAATGGGAGGAAAAATTATATCGGTGTGTATATGGTGAATTGTCTGAGTCGTGTAGCTAGCACTTTTATAGTTAGCCTCAACAATGCAATTGTTATTCGCTTCAACTTAACTGATGAAACCTACTTTTCAGATTTTAAAGCACCAAGTGTTTCCGAGAGTGATTTCGGATCCCTCTGACTAGTGTGAACCATCAGTAACTTAGCAATGGGTGATCATCAATGTCTCTACATAGATATCTTGCTGGTAACTTAACCAGCTGGTCCACGAAAGTTGTCTCCAGACAAAGGGAACTCTTCTAAAGCCATGGATGCTTGGAAAATGCAAGCTCTACTTTGCTCTGGTTATCTGTCCAGCGGGTATACGGTTTTCTTTTCTACGACATATATTTTCCTCTCCATTACAACAGTCTTAGGGAATGCAGTGATCCTAGCTGCGCTGCGCAAAGAATCGTCTCTCAACTCGCCATCAAAACTTCTATACAGCTGCCTCGCTGTCTCTGATCTTCTCGTTGGTCTGATTGTGGGGCCAGCCTCTGCTTTACATTTCATGATGTGGAGTATAGATATTGGCCAGCTGGTGGACCTCTGTATGTACTCTGGTGCCATTAGCATTCTCAGTTTCACAGTTTTGACTTTAGTCTCATTGGTGACGCTGACAGCAATAAGTGTGGACAGACTTCTCGCTCTTTCGCTAGGCCTGAGGTACAGGCACGTTGTAACTATGAAGCGAATTCAAGTCCTAGTTGTCTGTGCTTGGATTCCCAGCATTTCGTGTGCATTAATGATGCCGTTATGGAATTATATTGCCGCTAAAATCTATGGCTACACTTTACAATCAGTTTGTCTTTTGGTGTCGGCGTTTTGCTACGCGAAAATCTTCCTGACACTCCAAGATCATAAAACTAAAGTGCAAGTCCGGGTTCATCAAGGACAACCGAATGGAAGAGGAATACCGCTTAACATAAAGCGATACAGAAAAACATTATCAGCTGCAGTGTGGGTCCTGATAACCTTGGTGGCTTGTTATCTCCCACATATTACAGTCACAGCTCTGTTTTCAGTTTATGGTCTCTCTCCACTATTGCGAACAATGTGGGGGCTGTCGGCAATTCTTGTTTTTTAAACTCATCTTTAAACCCTCTTCTTTATTGTTGGAAAATTAAACAAGTGAGGCAAGCAGTTAAGATCACAATAAGACAGGCATTATGCTTGTCGGACTAACATTTCTTAACTTAGCCCGGCTTGTCCACAAACGTGTACATTTTGCTGCAAGTTATTTTTCTTCGAGCGCACGAGCGATACGAGCGAGCGGCATGCCACAGGGTCACCCCTTTGAAGCGGAAAGATGATTTTTCAAATCCCCTGCCGTGAATACTTTTTGGCTTGCGATCTCGCTGGACGAACTTAAGACAAAATAATGGGTCTATAAGCAGATTAGCCTTGCCCATGGTAATGTGTTTTTCTTTGAATAACCGTATAAATGTTTGACGAATGGACTCACGGTAAGGAAGAGGGGATTTATCCTAAACTGCCTCCAGGAGCTCTGTTGTTTATCTCACGCGGAAGGTTTCTTGTGTCAACTTCGTATCCATGATATTTGACATTGCTATGGCAACTGCAAATTCGAATTTTAGCTAAGCCAGATGTTTTAATATAACTCTTATTTCAGTCACCACTTTTACAATTTTCATTTGTACGTGTCATAACCGATTCGGGTTAACTTTAAATGCTTAGCGTTGGTATAATTTCTATTAGATGGAATGTAATTTAAGTATTCTTGTTGTTGCTAAGGAAGCATAGCAGTACTGATTGGGTCCCTTACCCCATTTTAAATACCCAAGATTTATTGTACCGTTATGGGTTATTTGACTTAAAAGTACCTGAGATTCTGCAGTTAGATTTTCTACTGATGTAAATCCCTGATGTAAATTCAAGACAACACCAGTTGACAAGGGAAATTCAGACTGCGTATTTATTAAGGATTAAAACTGTCATACACTTTTCCATGATATGGCAGTATCATTTCGTGTGTAGTGGTGATGCATAATAAGTAAAGGACTACTAATGATTAAACAGTAAAGTGCTAGAAAATAACCATTATTTTACAAATTAAAACAGCAAAAACGTTTGTATTGGTAAACATGTATGTACATTTAGTTATAGTCTGGAACTGTGTTGATACAAAATCAAAATAACATTATCCGACAACGTATTAAATGAAAATTCTGTTAGACATGATCAGAAGATAATAAACTATCTACAATGTAACAACTCAATAAAATCATCTGATAGCGGGGACCGCAGGGAACGCCAAGCGGAGCACCATGCATGACTAAAAGAGATCGCGGGCGCGTGCGCCCAACGACGACAACGATGTCGTCGCGCAACCTAGCGGTCATACTCCAGCTGATACCAAGTCTTAGTTTATAGCGTACGTCTTTGATATTTGCATACTCCAGCTGATACCAAGTCTTAGTTTATAGCGTACGTCTTTGATATTTGACATCTATGTTATGATCAACTGACAACTGTCAAAACAAGGAATTCGCTGACCAGTAACACGTGGCAATATCTTGGGCTCGAGGTTAGAACTTATCTAGCTCATGTTTTTTTTTCAAGTTGACCGCTAACCCAGTACTTGTTGGCGTGGGCTTATGTCAGGCTGATTTGTTGTAATAAGGGCCAGGTTCTTCGGAATTGGGTTAACGCAGGATTAAAAGTTAACCGAAGTCATAAATTTATCTTCTATACAAGTGTTTTTCACTCAGTGCTTCAGTGTCAGGGCTCCTGGTTTAGTTTGAGATTATCAGTCAAAATCAAACAGAAGGCCAAAAATAGAAACACAGAACATTTCACCAAAGTTTCAATTTCAAATCAAAATTCTCGCTTATACTGGGTTAGCTCCGCTTTTAGGCTTGACTAAATCTATTTAACAATTAGATTATTCGCTCTCGATTTCTATGAGGTGATAGTTGATGAGGCCGAAGGCCGAATCAACTATCACCTCATAGAAATCGAGAGCGAATAATCTAATTGTTTTAGTAGAATTCTTACTAAAGTTTAACTCAAATAACGGTTTCCAATTATTTCTCGACGTATTATTAAACTTTGGACCTTAAAAAGATCGTCCAGATTGAATTGGCAATTAAAATTGATCAAGTCGTGCACACGCGCGCATTATTTTTTCAATAATTTCAACTTTTTTAAGTCAAGAAACCGTAAATGTCCTTCGTTTAGTCTTACCAGGATTTTAAGAGTGTGTCCATGAGAAAACCAGGCAGAGCCAGGCAGGAGGTGATACAGCTCAAATCACCGATTTTGCTCAAACTTGGCATAAACGTTGGGTTTGGTGAGTAAATGATTATGGCAAGAACTTAGGTTAAAATATTTTATTCTCTTCAAGTTAGGGGTACCTCCTCCAAAAATGGCCCTTTTCACTCATTTATGCATAATTAATTAGCTGTCTTTGATTTAGTATTTCTACAACAAGAAAGGCCATGTGGAAATGAAATCCACTGGATCATGTTCTACTATTATTAGTCTCAAAGCACAGATATTCACTTAAACAAGACATTTTGATTTCTCTCCGTGGCTCCATCATAAGTAAGGTGCATATTTTGTAGTGTTGTAAATAGCCTTTAATTAATGGCAAATATCTGCAAGGGGCAACAGCAAATACTCGTTATTCTAACATGGATAGTGAGAGCAATCACTAAAGTTCTCAAAAAAGCCATAAAATGTTTGGGGACCTCAACAATTTTTCTGTGCTGGCATACTGCTTACATAGGAATTCACGATTTTTGGCCATTTAATGAACATTGACTAAAACACGGAAGTTATTTTTCTGTGTTAACCTAACTCGAAATCAACAAGAAATATCTACCTAAGTATTTTCCGATCAACATCCAGCATAAATTGCTGAAAAGAAGCACTTGACACATTTCTGTCAAATATTTCAGAGTACTTCTCACAGTTATCGATAAAACGCGGCAGAAGAAGATTAAACCTATAAGTTCCCTCAACATAGGTTTTCAGGCGTAAATTACAATGGAAACATGAAATAGCTACTACATACATGTAACTTAGATGCAATTTTTGCACTCTCGCTGATTCTTGGACCACGAAATGTCCACTGCAGTTTTGTGTCATCTGTTTCGTTGCTTCGATCCGAGGTTTAAAGAGAATGTCCTTTGCCTTCCCGCTTTCGTCATCAGAGATATCATCATTTGTCGAAACAGCTACTCACAAGGCCGTTTAAAATCCAGGAAGAGCTATCACTGTTGTAAGTGTTATAGGATACAGATTCTTACAAAACCACCACAAAACATTCCGCCATCTTTGTCGATATTAAGCGGTACAATTTGTGTCACTATACATGACGTAGTTACCGGATAAAGGGGAGGTGACCGCTGACTTTTCAACATCTAAGTTCATAATGGCGGAGTCAATGGCGGAGTGTTTTGTGATGGAATTTAAAAGCAATCTGAATGTTAAAGTGATCACTCTCCCTGGATTTTAAATGACCTTTTGAGTAGCCTTTCGACAGCTGTTGATACCTCTGATGATGAAGGCGGGATGGCAAAGGTATTCTCTTTAAACCTCGGGTCGAAGCAACGGAACAGATGGGGCAAAACCTGCAAACTGCTGCATGGAAATTTCGCAATCCAAGAATCGAAGAGAGCGCAAAATCGCGTCCAAGTGACATGTACAATCACTGTATGTAGTATTTATTTCTTGTTTCAATTTTATTTTTCGCCTGAAAACCCAAGTTGAGGGAACTTAAGCGTTGAATCTTCTTCTGCCTCATTTTTTTCGATATCGAGAGAATGTCACAAAATGTACTTCTGAAAATATATGAAAGAAATGTCTCAAGTGCTCCTTTTCGCCGAATCTATGCTGGATATTGATATGGAAATACTTAGGTAGATATTTCTTGTTAATTTCGAGTTAGGTAAAGACAGAAAAATGGCTTTTGTGTTTTAGTGAATGTTCATAAAGTGGCCAAAAAGGCGTGAAGTCCTATGTAAACAGTATGCCAGCACAGAAAAATTGTTGAGGTCCCCAAACATTTTATGGCTTTTTTGAGAACTTTAGTGATTGCTTTCACTATCCATGTTAGAATAATGCGTATTTGCCGTTGCCTTGTGCAGATATTTGCCATAAATTAAAGGCTATTCAAAACACTACAAAATATGCACCTTACTTAAGATGGAGCCGCAGAGAGAAATCAAATTGTCTGGTTTAAATGAATATCTGTACTTTGAGATTAATAATAGTAGAACATGATCCAGTGGATTTCATTTCCACATGGCCTTTCTTGTTGTAGAAATACTAAATCAAAGACAGCTAATTAATTATGCATAAATTAATGAAAAAGGGCCATTTTTGGAGGAGGTACCCCTAACTTGAAAAGAATAAAATATTTTAGCCTAAGTTCTTGCCATAATCATTTACTCACCAAACCCAACGTTTATGCCAAGTTTGAGCAAAATCGGTGATTTGAGCTGTATCACCTCCTGCCTGGTTTTCTCGTGGACACACTCTTAATTATCCATTTTCATCAAAATTTTCCTCCAAAACTTTGGCGAAACGAAAAAACGTCGCCATTTCGTAGACGAGTTCCAGCCACTGCACACTAATGGCTGATAGTGTGCAATGGCTCAGCCAATCAGATTACAGCATTTGCATTAGTGTACAAGTAGAATTCTACTAAATATTATTAGTAGAATTCTACTTGTACACTAATGCAAATGCTGTAATCTGATTGGCTGAGCCATTGCACACTATCAGCCATTAGTGTGCAGTGGCTGGAACTAGTCTACGAAATGGCGACGTTTTTTCGTTTTGCCAAAGGTTTTGGAGGAAAATTTTGATGAAAATGGATGATTAAAATCCTGGGAAGACTAAACGAAGGACATTTACGGTTTCTTGACTTAAAAAATTTGAAATTGTTGAAAAAAATGATGCGCGCGCGTGCACGACTTCAATAATTGACAACTCAATCCGGGCGATCTTTTTAAGGTCCAAAGTTTAATAATACGTCGAGAAATAATTGGAAACCGTTGTTTGAATTAAACTTTAGTGAGAATTCTACTAAAACAATTATATTATTCGCTCTCGATTTCTATGAGGTGATAGTTGATTCGGCCTTCGGCCTCATCAACTATCACCTCATAGAAATCTCGAGCTCATAATCTAATTGTTAATTATTAAGGCGTTGCATTTGGGTCTTTGAATTTAAAACGCTATAGTCCCAAGAGGGATCAAAGTCAACTTTTTTCCTTTGTAAGGTAAGCTAAGGTAAAGTCTGAATACGAGCCAATTGTGACCCACCGGAGATATTTATTCTTCTAGGACCTTGTAACCTTCATCTTACATTGCCTGTTTGCTTCTGCTTTTGCTGTTCCCCATATCTGATTGCATGTGATTTATTACCAACGATTAAGTCCTTATACAGATTAATGTAGATCATAGCAATCACTACAGGAGCTTATCCCGGTTTCTGTAGCACGAAGCGACTAGGCGTATTTCTACTCCCCCCTGGATGGGATACTAGTCCATCGCAGCATTAAAATCGCCGGTACCCATTTAT
>JAHPZR010050789.1:0-2500 GCA_019787425.1 Platygyra sinensis | reverse complement strand
TCAAGACTTCTAAGACGGGAAAATTGGACCAAAATTAAGGTACTTTTAAATTAAATACTGTTACCTTATATCTTTGAAGGGTTCGTGTTGACCATATTTATGCATAATTTTAAGATAATTGTGTCCGTTGCAACCTTATTACACTTTGTGGAGATTCTTTCTTTTGTGCACTTTCCTATTCTTTAGTAATTAATAGTTTTTGCAACGTTAAAAAATTTCATCTCGCTGATATTTCGACAATGAGAACCACTGCACAACGCCGTCATTAAATATTGCACATAAAATATCCAAATTACAGCTAAAATTCCACAAACGAACTGGATGTCATGATGTAATAAAACTTTTATTTGCCCCATAGTTTTTTTTATTATTATATTTTGGATTATATTATTTTGTCGACTGCATAAGGGAGCAACATTGAGGACAACGAAAAAATGAAACTTTCGTAGAGTTCTGTTTTCGTTTCGAGTCAACAAATTTGCTACGTCTGCACAAATGATAAGGAAATGAAAATATTGTTTTGGGAAAAAATATACTGAATGAAGTTAACCGCCCGACAGCTTTGTATATTGATGATGCTCTACTGAAATTTGAAAATATTTAGCCATCTAGTTGAAATGTTCAATGCTATGTCACTCGGGGTTTGCCCTGGAGCGGGTTGTAAATGCAAATTCAGAACTTTCTAGAGAGATAAGGATTGTTTCGTTCAACCATAACATTGTCTGCCATTCTCAACTTGACAGAATTGATGGAGATGAAACACGTGATATAACACACAAGCAGTGAACACACTTAATTAAGGCGTGGATATTATGCATAACTCTTTATTTTGACCAGAACAATTTTTTCGCGTTGACCACAAACACTGCAAACTTCTACCTATTTAATAGAAAACTGTCTTTTGAATATTGTTAAAGATTAATGAGTTTCTGTTACATTTCAATGCCCCGAAAATGCCCAAGGGCTAATGACATCATACCAAAACAATTAGCATACACAGAAAAACATTTGAGTTACTGACCTGCGAAATAAGATTAAAAACTAAGCAAGGCCAAAAAAAAAAATTGAATAGAATTGAAGAAACTGCGTAGCGTCTTTTAAACTATAAGTAAAGGTTAAAATTTTCTTGAAAGACGCTTAATGGCGGTATAAAACAACCGACGTTTCGGCATTACTGCCTTCTTCAGGGTGTTAAAGCTGCTACGTAAAATAACGAGATGCTGATAATAATCTCTGATATTTTATTTTTATTCTCGTTATTTTACGTGGCAGCTTTAACACCATGAAGAAGGCAGTAATGCCGAAACGTCGGTTGTTTTATACCGCCATCAAGCGTCTTTCAAGAAAATTTTAAGCGAAAAAAACTGGCCTAGTTTGTCCGTGTTTAAAAGCTACTATTCCAATATATTGTATTGTAATTGAAAAAGGAACTCGTATAACATATAAATAATTTTCTTCGACGAGTATTTCGCAGCTGTAACAGAACAACACGAGTTAAGACGATTTGTTTTGTTTTACCTGAGGGAAGCCAGTCACGCGGTTGGAGTCAAATTCTGGGGTTGTTTTGGAATTTAGAGAACAGCTACCGGCGAAAAAAGAAATCATGTGAACGAAAAATAAATAAATATGCTCATAAGCTTGGAACTCAGCCAAACTTGTAAGAAGGAAGTTGTAACGCGATGAGGTCATGACCACAAGAGTTCTCAGTTCCCCGTTGAGTGAAAAGTGAAAGTTATAACACCGTGAGTGATTAAGAAGCTGGACTTCCTTATCATTATAAGCTCAGTATTACAGACAGCTGTTTGACGCGACACGCGACGTTCAATTTTGTGAGGCCACTATTCTTTGTGAATATTACCCGGTACTGCCGCCGGCAGCCTCTTGTGAGACTCGCTGAATCGAAACTTCTCTTTCTAGTGTCTGAGACACAACAACCTCTGTGTTGTACATGTATGCAATTTAGAAAATCTCTTAATACCGGGTTGTATGATATTAAAACCAGTTAGCACCTTGAGGCAATGATAAATGGACGTAAACAGGAGCTCCTGACGTAAATCACATTCCAGTGTACTCGTTGGACTTGTCGACTGTGTAGCAAAAACGACAACAACAACGACAACAACAACAACAACAACAGCTTTATTCACCCCTCATTTATTCATCCCTTATTTAGATTAAGTTAGATTGAATTACAGTGACATAATAATTTGTTTAAAAAATAAGGGTAACTGACAACCTGAAATAACTTGATATAGTTATAAATGCCAGGTTATCAGTTAATTATATATACATTACAATTTGAAGTTGGTAGCTAATTAAAGTTAACACACACAGACACATTAAATACAGCAAAAGAAAATAAGGAGATTAACATAAAACAAATAAACGACTGCATTGACCTACAGCTATTTGCCTAGAGACACCGGTCAGGAATGTTATGAAGTCATTATCAAATTTCATTAATAATTGTTAGTTAGATGTTCTTTCAAATGTAATTTAA